>PVJC01016244.1:0-33927 GCA_004026665.1 Murina feae | reverse complement strand
TATTAGTCAAAAACAAAAATACATACGCATCTTGGAAGCCATACTCTCCAAGGTTTTCGTAAGTTTCACAATCTTTTTTTACAAATTCTTGTGGTTCATCCACAAGAGGCTGAAGATCATACAACTGAAAGAAAAAAATTGTGCTTACAGAGTTTCAACCAAGGATCCGATGCAGGCTATTTTTTACCCCTATAGGCCGAATGAGAGCCTTTTTGCCTTCTGCCCAAAGTCATGTAAATAAACCTTTGATGCCAAGTCTGTTACAATACATCCACACTGCATAGTATAAGTGATTAAGAATATTCAGGCTCTGGAGTGCATTTGAGCCAGGTAAGCTGAATCCTTTTCTGGTTGTAGAACTTTACTTCTGATCACTAAGTTTTAGAAAACTCACCTCTAAGATGGGAATGAAGATGATTACTCACCTGATAGAATGTTCTGAACTAGTGAAATTTCAACAGCGCTTGGAACACAGTAAAAGCTCAATACATTGTAGTTATAATTATGTTTTATGATTATTATAAAGCCATCTCTCTAGTTGGATCCTGAGGTCTCTGAAATAACAGTTTTTAACCTTAATCATAGGATCCAGCATGGTGCCTGGCATATAGCAGGTTCTTGGTAAAGGAAAGAAGTTTGGAAATCACTCCATATATTTAGGATATTTATATCCTAAACCTGCTAGAATCCCATTTTAACATAGTTAAATATAATGGCAAAATCCTCCAGAATAGATTTCGTCTCCTTACTTAATTTCTTATAAAACCATTCCTAAACCTTCTCAAAAAGATTTGAAAGTATTTTAAATGGATAGATTTCACAACCTTCCTTAAGATGCTAATTCTTGATATTTGATAAATCTTGAAATTGGATTAATTTTCTTCATATTTATATCACTTTTAATTAACATTTATATTTACTTCATCTTATTTTGTTCCCAAAAGTTTAAAAAATAAAAAAAAGACATTGTCAAGATTTTGTGAAATTAGAGATTGTTCTCTTCAAGTCATTTTTCTCTGGACTCATCTAGGTTTTATTAACTATTCTATCAAGACCATTTCCCCCTAAGGTGCTTAAGAGCACAAAATTGAAATTATCTCAATTGTATTATATGAATTTTTCATTCTGGTTTTATGTTTCTTTCTTATTATTGGAATCACCAGTCAAAGAGTTGTATTTTATTTTTCCTTTGAGAAACCTACCACTTTGGTATAGCATGCATGATTATCATGGGTGTCACAGCAATCCTCCAGCATAGATTGATATTTCTTGGCAAGTCTCAGTATTAATGAGACAGAGAATTCAGGATACCTTCTTGAGTACGTATGCAAAAACCTAATTAAGATGAAAATAAAATAGACTTAGTTGAACAAAGAAGCAAGAAAAATCGCCTAAAAAATCACAAGAGAAACATATATCCCAAAGGTCTCAATTTGACCAAACCCTGCAATAAAGCTTGGTGTCTGAGGGCTTGGGGTTTAGAGTTAGAGCTACCTTCATGCAAATCCTTGCTCTAACACTTATTTTACTATATCACCTTAGGCAAGTTTTTTTACTATCAGTATCTTGGTTCCCTCCTCTTTACATTCCATTTGCATGAAAAAAAAAATGCCTTCTAGTCCTTCACTTTCAGTCTGTGTGAATATTTTGTTCTGAGGTGAGTCTCTTATAGGTAGCATATATATGGGTCATGTTTTCTTATGCATTCAGCTACTCTGTCTTTTGATTGGAACATTTATTTCATTTACATTTAAGGTTATTATTGATAGATACTTATTTACTGCCATTTTTCTTTATATTTATGTTTCTCTCTCTCTCTCTCTCTCTCTCTCTCTCTCTCTCTCTCTCTCTCTCTCTCATTGCTTTTCCTTTTAAAGTACTTCCTTTAACATTTATTGTAGTGGTGGTTTGGTGGTCATGTACTCCTGTAGCCTTTTTTGTCTGGGATGCTCTTTATTACCCCTTCAATTTTAAATGATAGTCTTACTGGATACAGTAGTCTTGGGTTCAGGTCCCTGTTTTCCATTACTTTGAATACTTCATGTCAGTCTCTTTTGGCTTGAAGTGTTTCTGTTGAGAAATCAGCTGACATTCTAATGGGTACTCCCTTGTAGATACCTTTCTGTCTCTCTCTTGCTGCCTTTAAGATTCTTTGTCTTTAATGTTTGTCATTCTGATTATGATTTGTCTTGGACTGGGTCTCTTTGGGCTCATCTTGATTAAAATTTTCTATTCTTCCTGAACTTGTGTGACTTTTTCCTTCACCAGATTAGAAAAATTTTCTGTCATTATTTCACAAGCCAGGCTGATGGCTGGTGAGCACAGTGGCTGGCCTCTGCAGCAGCACTAAGAATGTCCAGCTGTGACTTAGGCCCATCCGCATAGGGAGCGGGCCTAAGCCATCACTTGGACATCCCCTGAGGGTTCCCAGACTGCAAAGGAACACAAGCCAGGCTGAGGGACTGCTCCCCTCCCCAAGTGCACAAATGTCATGTCCCAGGCCTCTAGTAATAAAGAAGGGGGAAAGGAAAATCAGATAGAAGAGGAAGAAAATAATTATGAAAAGGAAAATATAGGAGAAAGCAGATAAACAAAAACATAAGAAAAGGAAACATGAAAAAGCAGAACAAAGAAAAAACAGCATAAGAAAAGAGAAGGGGGAAATTAGATCTATGAAAGAAAAAAGAGAGACTAAAATAATAACAAATCAGTAAAGAAGAAAAATTAAAAAGAAAAAAAGTAAAGTGGCATTCATCTCAGCAGAGTTTAGTGCCTCCTGGGAGTGCCCTTTGGATCCTGCTCTGCTGATAACTGAGGCTGACTGTTCTGTCTGCCAATTCTGGGCTTCCTGTGAGAGAGTTAGTGCTTATCACTGTCAGAAACTGTCCTCCTTTGCAACCTGTTTGAAGCAACCCACAGTTTGTGTCTTTCTCCACAGGACTTGGCTGCACCTGGGAGGGGCCAAGCTGCACTCTACAGTGGGTTTGTTAGCAGCACGTGGTCCAGTGATGGGTCAGCAAACTTCCCCAGGTTCCCCAGGCTCCAACTCCGCCTGGGTTCCCCTGCCAGGCAGCTATCAATCTTAATCACTCAAGAGTCTGGTTCTAAACAGGATTTAGGTAGACTCAGAGTCTAGATCTCTGGGTCATCCACAAGGGGGAGGTATTGGTCAGATTTCAGGGAAAGTGATGGCTGGGTTTTCTTGTCTCAGAACTGTTCTGAGAGTGTCCCAGATTATTTCCCTGCCCTCAACTGGGCAAAGGTCCTCATATGCAGTCCAGTAGGATCAGCTGGAAACCTGGAGTTTCTGTCAGTTCTTCCATGCGGGGGAAGCACCCGTCAGGTTCGTGGTGTAGTCAGACAGTTGACTCAACCCCCAATCCAGTCACTGGTGCTTGCTGAGACTGTTCAGACCTGTGGGCTTTGGCCTCTGCTGCTTTCTCCTCTGCAGAGATCAAGAAGCATGGTGTGGCAGACAGAAGTCCTGAGGATGGGTGGGCTGTAGCACCTAAGGTGGGTTTTTTTTCCTTTTCCTGAGCTGTGGCTTCTGAAAGGGGTCAGCACAACTCCAGAAAAATGCCTGTTCAGTCTGAGGGTGGTGAGACTGAATACAGGTCTTCTGGCTGCCTCCTATCCGAGTCTCCCTCCAATGCTTCCCACCCCAGCCTCTCCTCAAGTCCGCACCGCCCTCCCTCCACCAAAGCCTCAGATGAGTAGCTGCAAACAAAAATCCTGTGCTCTGGGTTTATTTGCTTGTCTGTTTGTTTGCTTGCTTGCTTGCTTGTTTTTAATCGGCTTTATCTCCCACCAGCTCCAGACTCCCTGGCAGCCAGAAGCCCTTGTCACCTTTCTTGGCTGGACATTACATGGGCCAGCTGTGGTGCTCTGAGCTGTGGAGACCAGCCTGGGTTTCAGGCCTTGATCTCAGGGCAATAATCTCCTGCCGTCAATAGATCCCTGCTCACTCTCAGCCTGCCGCCTGTGGAAGCAGGGTCAGCCCCTTTCATGACTTCGCCCTTCCAGCCCATCTCCAGCTAGTGTTTTCTGTCCTTCCTTGAACCTCAATCGCACCTCCCAGTGAATGGATCCCAATTTAGTTGTATTTCCAGTCTGGCCTTGGGAGGAGGTGCAAAAAAGGTGTGCCTATTAGGCCACTTTCTTCTCCCTGGATGGCTGGCTATTTTTCACATGAAAGCAGACAGGGCACTCGGTGCAGCTGGACCACAGATTACCTGCACTGCACATGTCTCCGTTTCCTCCTCTTTAGAATGGAGATAAATATAGAATCTATCTTATAAGGTGAATTGTAATAAATACATGACATATTTATGTATAACACACACAGGACGGCACATATTAAATGTTTAATAAATGACTCTTGTGTATATTTTGTTTGATTTGAACTATATCAAAAAAAGTTCTGGTAGACAGATAGATGATAGATGATACATAGATAGATAGATAGATAGATAGATAGATAGATAGATAGATATAGACAAATGATAGATAGATGTATGTCATGGTAAGTTCAAGATGATAGTAGATAGATATTCTTAAATTTTTATTTTCCTCTCTATATGAGTGAAATCTTGAAGAGTACACAATTTTAAAAAATATTATTTAGTGCACAGAATGCTATTATAATCCAACAATAAAAATTCAAAGTTTCTCACCACTTACTAACTGTAAATAATCATTTATTTTTATCATTTAATTATATGCTGCCTTGCCACGCTACTGAACTTCTGCCCGTTATAGACAAATATAAAGCACCTGGTAGCAGACTCCATACTTCTCTTTATACTTCTATGCTACTCTCAGACAGATACAGAAATAGATACAGAGCTATGAATATGTATGACTTATATTCACCCATGTATGTCATGATAAGTTCAAGAAATACTCTGAATGAATTCGTGAATACTCTGTATGTAATTTACGTGTACGCAAAATGTTTCTACAGTATACCCATGAAATATATCAGAGGACTAAAGAATGAGGGAATGATAGAAACTTCTATTTATTAACTTTGTACTTTCCTCGATTGAGTTTTTGCTATGAGCAGGTGTAATTTTATGACTACACTTAAAAACTAATTAATTTTTTTTTTTTAAAGTAAAGGCTCAGAGAGAAGGATAAAGTAGCACCACAGGCAATAATTGTAACAACTCCAAAGAAAAGTCTACAACTATTTGCTAAATCCTCAGAGCCTATAAAAACTATGAAAAGATCATTCTTCATACACTTACTTGTTCAGGAAATCAACTTTTGCATCTTTATAGTACGTGCAAATGTCTTCATTTTCAACAAAATCAGTAGTTTTTGGGGCCTGAGTAGGAACTGAATTATCACCTGCCATCTGCGCAAGACAGTAGAATTTTTCCAACGTGGGCTTATTACAGCAATCTGCCAAGATGGTGGTTATTGCTGCTTGATTTTCACACATATACTTGGCAAGATCCGCCTACAAGCAAGTTGATAAAAATTGTTCAGTGTAAATTGACACCGCTATACTTTTTCTCCAGACTTTTGTTATGTTGGCAGAACACATCCACTGTATTCTAAGACTATATGCATGTCAACCTGCCTCCTATGAACATTTTCAGTCTGTGATCCTAAGTCTATAGATTCAGATAGAACTAAAATATTTCCACTTCATTAAAAACTTTATTAATTTTTAATTTTATATTTCTATTGTTAAGGCATTGAAATTTTAAGTTAAAACCCAGAAATAGAGCCCTAGCTGGTTTGGCTCAGTGGCTAGAGCGTCAGCCCATGGATTCAAGGAACTCAGGTTCAGTTCCAGTCAAGAGCACATACCTCAGTTGCAGACTTCATCCCTGGCCCTGGTTGGGGCACATGTAGGAGGAAACCAATCAATGTGTCTCTCACATTAATGTTTTTCTCTCTGTGTATCTTCCCTCCCCTTCAACTCTCTCTAAAAAGTCAACAGAAAAATATCCTCAGATGAGGATTAAAAATAAATAAAAAAACAGCAGTAGGGGCTGGGAGAAAAAGATGAGGAATTAAGAAGTACAAATTTTTAGTTACAGAATAGTCACAGAGATATAAATAACAGCACAGGGAATATAGTCAATAGTATCCTCATGACTGTGTGGGAAACATCATGTACATGACATTCTAACAATGATGCTGTACATTTGAAACTAATACAAAATATCATTTTTCAAGTATGTTTGTTTTTCATTTTTAGAGAGAGAGAGAGGAAGAAAGAGGAGAGATAGAAACATCAATGACAGAGAAACATGAATCAGCTGCCCCCTGCATGCCTCCCACTGGGGATCAAACCTGCTACCAGGGCCTGTGCCTGATCAGGAATCAAACCTGTGACCTCTTGACTCCTGGGTCAACACTCAACCCCTAAGCCACACAATCTGGGCCAGAGTAATATTAAATATAAACTGTAATAGTAAAATTAAATGTAAAATTATATATGTATATAAAATTATATATATATATACACACACACACACACACACACACACACACACACACACATACTAGGGGCCCGGTGCACAAAAATTTGTGCACTCGGGGGGGTCCTTCAGCCTGGCCTGTGCCCTCTCGCAGTCTGGGACCCCTCTGGGGATGTCCACCTGCTGGTGTGGCTGGCCAGCCTGGGTGAGGGGCCGATGTCTGTTTGCAGGCTGGCCAAGCTCCCCAGTAGGGACCCTCACCCCATGGGGTTGTGGCAAGCCTGGGTGAGGGGCTGAGGGTAGTTTTCAGACTGGTCACAGCCCCTTCAGGATTCAGGTCCCTCCTGGGGTGCCTGGCCAGCCTGTGAGAGGGGTTGAGGGTCGTTTTCAGGCCACCCACAGCTCCCATTGACCCTCGAGGCCATCCACCTGAGAAGCCATCGGGTGGCTGTGGCACACACAGGGAGGCTTAAGGCCTCCTCACGTGTGCTCATGGCCACCTGATGGCTTCCCAGGTCAAAACCTCGGGCCGGCTGGCTGGTCCCACCCCCGGGCTTCCATCTGGGAAGTGATGGAGTGGCCGGGGCACATGCGGGGAGCCCCAGAGGCCCGTGTGTGTGCCCCAAAATGATCAATTCCAGGCTGCACCCTCTTCCCACCCTGCTCCTCCCACCCATGGCTTCAGCCACTGGCTTGCTTGCTCTTCCCATCCTATGCTTCGGCTGGACCCTGTGTGCTGCTTCTCCTGGGCTGCAGCCTCCGCCATCTTGGCTAGGCTAATTTGCATATAGTCACTCTGATCGGCTGGTGGGTGTGATGGTTAATTTTAATATTATACTTTTATTAGTTTAGATATTTCCAAGTATTATTCTTCCAAATATTCCACAACATTAAGTGCAGGCATTTTGAAACCAAATAACAGGATTTTTTTTGGAAAATTGATCAAGAGCATAGTCAAAGCCCTACTTACAGATGTAAAATCTCTACCTTAAATTTTCCAGAAAGTGTTCTGACAGACGAGAATTCTGATATTTGGTCATGTATTTATATTTTGGGGAAAGAGATATGATGCTAAATATTTGTATACTAGGGGCCTGGTGCATGAAATTAATGCACTGCTCGTGGTGGTGGGGGTTCCTTAGCCCAGCTTGCCCCCCTTACATATTGGGAGCCCTCAGGGGGTGTCCTACTGACGGCTTAGGCCTGCTCCCTGCTCCCCTTGGGGAGCGAGCATAAGCCGCAGTCTGGCCTCCCTTTGTGGGAGGCGACCAAGATAATCAGGGGAAGACACCAGCCCCATCACCCTGCTGCTGCAGCCACGGCCAGTCACCACAGCCACCAAGGTGTTTTCATCAACAGAGATTTCAGTCCCTTCACCATGAAGAAATGACAACTTTCTTTAGGCATTTTCAAGATGTGTCTTTCATAGGATATCACATTTCTTTCTTTCTTTCTTTTTTAATCCTCACCTGAGGATATGTTTCCATTGATTTTTAGAGAATGTGGAAGAGAAGGGAAAAACAGAGAGAAACATTGAAGTGAGAGGAACACTTTGATTGGTTTCCTCGTGCATATGCCCTGACCTGGGCCCTGGCCAAGGAGGAGCCTGCAACCTAGGTACATGCCCTTGGTCAGAATTGAACTCAGACCCTGCAGTCAGCAGGCTGAGGCATTATGCACTGAGCCAAACTGGCTAGGGCAGGATATGAGATTTCTTAGCCCTCCAGCAGTGGACCTTCATTTTTTTTCCCTACGAGTGTGGTAGAAAAACCCTAGATCGCCTTTTTGGATTCTTATTACCCAAGTTACTAAGAATAAACCAGTGACATACAGGGAGCTTAGCCAATGAGTGTTAAGAAAAGGTTTTTCCTCTGTAGTTCACTCCCATCACCAGCTCCACCCCTGCCCCTCCAATCCAAGCTCCACCTCTGGCCATGCCTATAACCTCTGTCCAAGGCTGCAGGCCTGGGCAGAAGACCCCCAAGCCCCTCTGATTTCTGGCTTCATAGAGCCTAGGCCTCTGCCATCATCGGCTCTGCCCTTGCCCCAATGGCAGCTTCTGGCCAAGGCTGCAGGCATGGACAGGGGACCCTCAGGTCCCTCCGGTCACGGATTCTTCCCCTGCCCAGGCCCTGAGGTTGTGGGCTCCACCCTGCCCCACTGCAGTCTCTGGCCAAGGCTACAGGCCTGGGTAGGGGACCCTCAGACCCCTGCTTTGCCAGATCCACCAGTGCCCAGACCCCTGCGATTGCAGGCTCCACCCCTGCCTCTCTGATGCTGGCTCTGTGGAGCCCAGGCCCTTAAGATATCTGGCCTTGCTCCTGCCCAGGCCTGAGGCCTCTGGTCCAGGCCTTATGCCTGGGTAGGGCACCTCATACCCCTAGGAACATTGGCTCTGCCCCTATCCCCTCTGATCACCAGCTCTGCCCTGCAGGCCTGGGTCCCTCCCAACTGTCCTCCCCTGAAGGCCTGGGTCCTCCCCCAACTGTCCTTCCCTGCAGGCCTGGGTTCCCCCCCCAACTGGCCTCCTCTGCAGGCCTGGGTCCCCCTAAACTGCTCTCCTTTGCTGGCCATCTTGTGGTGGCCATCTTTGACCACATGGGGGAAGCCATCTTGTGATGGTCAATTTGCATATAACTCTTTTATTAGATAAGATGTGGCTATGGGCGCTGCCATCTTGTGGCCATGGAGGAAGCCATCTTTGTGATGGAGTGATGCCTAATTTGCATATTACTCTTTTATCAGGTAGTATTAATAGAGAATATACAGAGAAAAATTACATAATTTCAAAAAATGTCTTCAGGTACCAGCTCTGCTCCAACTCTATCCACATCCCCAAAGATTTTTCTTAGGAAACTACCTTTGCAGCTGCCCTACTTCAGTTTAAGCCTTTGTTTTCAGGTAGAATATTACTGAAAGGGATTACAAATTGGTGAATATATGTACCAGATCATTTTGTGTACGATAGCCAAGTTCACAAAAATAGAAATAAATAACATGCTACAAGGCAGGGAAAGAATTGAGCATATTAGACCCAGAAGACAATTTCAATTCACTGTCAGCTGTCACCACTTATACTAAACAGATTCATTGTACCCACTGAGGATGTTACCAAAGCAAAGTCACCGAAGAGCACACTGATCATTCCTCACCCTGTCGTCTGCACACTCGAGCATGTCGCTTTGGCAGCATTCCTTGTGGACTCTGGTAAAATTTGTTGCCAAATTGGAAATTGTCCCAAAGTCAGCAAAGGGAAATTTCTGGCTCAGGCGAACTACAAACCTAAAAAGATAATTCCTCCATCACAATTTGTTAGCATCCAATATTTTAAGAGAAATCACTAGAAAAATACTACTTATAGTAAGAAAATTCAGGGTAAAATGAAATATGGAAATAATTCATAAAATTATCAGTTCTTATTTTAGTGCTAGCTCTGAACCAAATTATCTTAGGGTAAAATGTTTCCTTAGAGCAGAATTATCCATTGTAAGATTGTGTGGCAGGTAGGGAGAAGCCAGTGATTCATAAAACCAGAAATCAAGGAGGGATTCAGAAAGAGGTGACATCTGAGGAGCATCAAGTTTGGAGCCCATATCTGACTTTCAGATCTGACTTTACTGCTCATTACCAGTAGGATCCTCAGTTAGTTACTTAGACTCTCTGAGCTTCAGCCCTGGAGAGACACACAGCATGCTGCATCAAAGCAATTTGGTGAGAATTAAATTAGATGATGCATTGGAAAGCACTTTATAAACTGGAAAGGGCCACACAAACTCCAATTGTCTTTCTTTGTTACCAATAAAAAGCCTTTCCTGAGTTCCAAAGCACACTGAGAAAAGAAATTTTATAACTTTTCAAGATTAAGGAGTTTAACATATTTTTACCAAGAAATTGATCCAGAAAAGTCTCTAAGCCCGATGACAAGATATGAAAGGCTAACATACACAAGCTTTCACAAATCATTTCACACTTATCTAAGTCTGATAAAAGATACTTCTCCCCCGCCCCCAAACCTCTTTAAATGTGTATTATTTCACATTAGGGTGGTTTTGTTTAATTATTTGCTTGATTTTGTTATGTAGATGATAGAGGTGACAGGCAAAGATAGTACAAATGATGGTTTCTGGACATCTTGCAAAACTTTTTTTTTTTTTCATTTTAACTTTTGTTCATGTTGATTAATTGTTCACTAGCAAGTAAATTGGGGATGATGGATGGGGTTTCTTGACTCAGATGCTGAAGAATATTCCTAGAATGAGGCAAGTTATACAAAAATAGCGATCCAGGATAAAACAATAAATTAAGAACAGAGTTGGAGCTATGGGAAAATGAGAAGTAACGTGATGGCCCAATTTAATTATCAGAACATAAAAAACAAGCAGACAGTTTTATATAATTGCAGGGGGCTCAGGGGCGGTAAAATAAAATAACAAACCCTGACTACAATTGTATAAAAACCATGGATCATTAGAATAAGATCCCTAGTCTTTATAAATAAATGGGAGTTTAAATACCTGATCCAGAATGACAAAAAAGATATCCTCTAAATTTTTTACCACCTTGAAAACATATGATTAAAGAAATGACAAATTGTCATTTGTGCTCTGATTTTTCACTTCTGTTAAATTTCTACCTTTTAGGTAACCCAAAAGATGAATGGGAAAGCCCTGTGTAAAAACTCATAAAAATGTACAATTCTGTCCACAGAACCATCACCCTTACATCATTATAAATCTAATTTTAAAATACCATTCTACTGAAGTGCTTTCTCCGTTGTTTTGGAACATGGAGCACTTGAATTTCTCTATGAAAGCTAAACTCCGTATTTTTTCTTGCAAGGCATCCATCTGCAGAAAGAAATAATTTTAAAAAAATATTTTTAATTCGACATTAGAGGAAAAGAATAGAGAAAAAAAACATGGATATGGACAAAGTGTGGCGATTATGGAGGGTACAAAGTGGGATGGAGATGGAGGAAGGTATAGGGAGATGAATGGTGATGGAAAAAATAAAATTAAAAAATACTGTATATGAAACACTCCTTCATAAGTTAAGATAAGACTATGACAAATTAAATTTCAAAGACATGCTATACACCTAAATTCCCAAGTAGTCACCGTTGGCAAGTAATTTATTTTGCTATGCAGTGAGAGAAAAATCAGTCTGGTCATAGTGGTGCTCCTAGATAGTGAACAGCCAGCATGGAGGAACTGCCAGGGAAAAGAGAACGGAAGGGAAAGCTAGAAGAACAGAGTACACTAAAATGCCGGGAAATATAATTTTACTGATTTCTTAATTTTGCGTATATTCATTTCAATCCCTCCTTCACCAACTCTCACATCAATAAATTCCCTAGAAAAGATGATGAGTACATAATAAATATTTATGGAATGAATTAATAAACCCAGGCTTCTAGAAGCAGTGAAATTCTCCACTTTGAATTCCCTCCCCAATAGGAAAGGTTCATGAAAAGATAAACAAAAACTGTGGCCCTCTGCATTTTTACAAATGAGTTTCTGTATTTCACTATAGAAAACAAGGTTATTTAGATACACACCCAGTGCTTCTCTATGAGATTTACAGGGGGTAAAACTTAGAAGGAGAAATGAAAATGTCACAGGCCTTCAAAGAGGGTAAAGAATCTTTGGAATGGGTAAGAGTAAGGAAGGCTTTTTTGAAGGTAAAGAAGTTTGTATCAGAGACTTAGGTGCCTACATAAGATGTCCCAAATCTGAGGTTTGAGTCTGAACTGGCTCTTCCTTTCTGCTGGGCATACCTTTGGGCCCAGGCAGGCAGCCTTGTCAGCAGCTTCGCAGCATTCTGTCAAATCTCCTTTATATTCTTGAATAGAGTAAAGGAGCTCTGGGCCATAAAAGAAAGGATGTCTCCTGGCAAGTTCATATAAGTATCTACATTTTTAAAAAGAAGAAAAGGCAGTCATTTTTCTGTAGCAGAAAATAATTATTATCAACCATTTCCCTAGAAACTCCAAAACCCAAAGACATCAAACTTACCAATTAAACTCAATTTGTACATGACCTTGCCTTTGTCATTTTTTAAATCAATAAAAAGATTACATATATACTGGAGGCTCAGGGGGATGGGCCTAAGCTAGCAGTCAGACATCCCTCTGGCAGCCCGGAAGCCCTTGGGGGATGTCCACTTGCCAGCGGGGAGCAGGCCTAATCTGCAGTTGGACATTCTTAATGCTGCTGAGGAGGCGGGAGAGGCTCCAGCCACCACCACTGTGCTGGCATCTGGCAGCCTGGCTTGCGGCTGAGCAGAGCTCCCCCTGTGAGAGCACAGTGACCACCAGGGGCAGCTCCTGCATTGAGCATCTGCCCCCTGGTGGTCAGTGTGTTTCATAGTGACCAGTCATTTCCAGTCATTTGGCTGTTAGGGTCAATTTACATAGTATCCTTTTATTATATAAGATATAGATATAAAGGGTATACACAGGTATAAAATAGTTAAATATTGGTGATATAAGATTATTGGCTAAAATGAAGGTAATTCTGACAATAAACAAATATATATCTTCATAATATTTTAATATGAGTTAATGTTTTTCATACAGATGATATCCTGTTTCAATGAATTTCAACAGATCACTGATCAATATTTATTGTGTAAATCTTATAGCATTAAACTAGAAGCCTGATGCACAAAAGTCATGCAAGAGTAGGCCTAACTTCCCCTGACTGCCAGCACCAGTTTCCCTCTGGCACCTGGGACCCGGGTTCCTCTCGCAGCCCCAACTTCATCCAGAAGGTCATCTGGAAGGTCATCCAGAAGGTAGCATATTATGCTCTTATTATTATAGAGAGTACTAGGGGCCCGGTGCACAAAAATTTGTGTACTCGGTGGGTCCCTCAGCCCCGCCTGTGCCCTCTCGCAGTCTGGGACCCCTCTGGGGATGTCCACCTGCTGGCATGCCTGGCCAGCCTGGGTGAGGGGCTGATGGTTGTTTGCAGGCTGGCCAAGCCCCCCAGTGTGGACCCTCACCTCATTGGGGTGTGGCCAGCCTGGGTGAGGGGCTGAGGGCCATTTTCAGGCTTTCAGGCTGCCCACAGCTACCATTGACCCAAGGTCCCAGTGAGACTGGCTGGAATCAGGTTTCTGGGGTTTATTTATCTTCTATAATTGAAACACTGTTGCTTTGAGCCGAGGCCTAGGCAGATAAGGAAGCCTCCTGTTTGTTTCAGCTCTGTGGCTTCTATAATTGAAACATTGTTACCCTGAGCAAAGGCTCAGCCAGCCTAGGCAGACAGTTGCAACGGAAGCCTGCTGTTTACTCTAGCTTCGTGGCTGCCGTCCGCCATTTTGGCTGGGTTAATTTGCATAAAGCTGCTCTGATTGGCTGGTGGGCGTGGTTTGGCTTGTCAGTGTGGCTTAGGCATCCCAGAGAGATGGTTAATTTGTATATTACTCTTTTATTATATTAGATTTCTTTCAATTTGTCATTAGAATAAAAGCTTTTAACTCTTAATGTTGAAAATATTTTATAGTAATTGTTATAATGAGTCTTAACTATTTCATAATTTTTAATGTTGAAGCATAAACTTCTGATTACTTACGCTTCTAACAATGCTGTTTCATTTTTTTTAAAGGCAGTGCATGTTGCATCAGAATCTATTGTTTCCATTGGAGGGATGTTTAGCTCATCATCTTTGTGTTTCACGAAGCACTGGTATCTCAAAGATGCTTCTGCTTCACAGCAGTAGGCCATTTCATCATAGTTCACAGGAAGAGATGTAATAGAACACAACTTAGCTGTAAAAGGGGTGTCCTAAAGGGAAGACAGAAGTCTTCAATTCCTAGTCATATTTTAGTTCCTCAATACCCAAATAAAGGTATTTAAAAATATAAGATAATAGTAACCCTTGGTGAATAAAGCATATAAAATCTACTTTTCCTCAGGTTTAGAGAGTTTCCCTTGATTTGACCATCTATGTGTAATATTTTAAGAAGTAACTGTCACACTGATAGTTACAGTGGATAAAACAAAAGGACAAAAGGACAGTTAATGGTTTGAAGGAGGAATGCTACTCCAATTTTCACTTGAGGCTAAAGACTAGGAACAATCATAATAAAACTCAAAGGAACATATTCCTGTAAGTAGCAGGTGAATTCACTTCAGAGAGGAAAGTGTTAGGAAAGTCTCTCATGTGAGCTACTTTTTTTTGTGAACAGTCCAAATTCTTAGTACATACTATTTAAAAACTCAGAAGTAACACAATTCACTACATATTAATTGTTATTGCATTAAAATATGTATATCTTTATTCTAGAAACATTTATCTCAAAATATATTGCATTAAATGATTCTTTAATCCCCATTAATTTTATTATGAAAACTAGAGGCCTGGTGCACGAAATTTGTGCACTGGAGTGAGGGCTCCCTCAGCCTGGCTGGTGCCCTCTCACATCCAGGAGCCCCACCATCAATCCCCCCAAAGAGGTAGGCCCCTCCAACCCAACCATGGCTCTGCGATAGATTGCCCCCACAGAGGGAGGCCCTGCCCACCCACCACAGCACTACAGCCTGGGCCTCCCTTTTGGAGTGATTGTGGAGCACCCCTATTGATTGCTCCACTGGTGGTGGCCTGGGCCTCTCTCTGTGGGGCAGTCATGGGTCAATGGCTGAGCCCTGATCAAATGCATCACACCCGCCTTGCCTGACCTGGCACTAGTGGGTGTCATAGTATGGTCGTCCAGATGGTCGATCCGCTGTTCGGCCATTCAGTAGATTTGCATATTACACTTTTATTATTATAGACTAGGAGCCTGATGCACAAAAATTTGTGCACTTGGGGGGTCCCTCAGCCCAGCCTGTGCCCTCTCACAGTCTGGGACCCCTCTGGGGATGTCCACCTGCTGGCATGCCTGACCAGCCTGGGTGAGGGGCTGAGGGCCATTTTTAGGCTGACCGCAGTCCCTTCAAGTTTTGGGTCCCTACTGGGGTGCCTGGGCAGCCTGGGTGAGCAGCTGAGGGGCGTTTTCAGGCTACCCACAGTCCCTTCAGGATTTGAGTCCATACTGGGGTGCCTGGGCAGCCTGGGTGAGGAGATGAGAGCCGTTTTCAGGCTGCCCACAGCTCCCATTGACCCAATGTCCCAGCCCAGTGAGGCTGGCTGGAATCAGGTTTCTGGGGTTTATTTATCTTCTATAATTGAAACACTGTTGCTTTAAGCTGAGGCCTAGGCAGGTAACAAAGCCTCCTGTTTGTTTCAGCTCCATGGCTTCTATAATTGAAACATTGTTACTGTGACCAGAGGCTCAGCCAGCCTAAGCAGGCAGTTGCAATGGAAGCCTCTGATTTGCTCTAGCTCCATGGCTGCCAGCCTCCATCTTGGCTGGGTTAATTTGCATACAGCCGTTCTGATTGGCTGGGAGGCGTGGCTTGGCTGGTGGGTGTGGCCGTGAGCAGAGGCAAAGCCAGCCTAGGCAGGCAGTTGCAACAGAAGCCTCTGGTTTTCTCTAGCTCCATGGCTGCTGGCCTCCATCTTGGCTAGGCTAATTTGCATACATCCTCTCCGATTGGCTGGGAGGTGTGGTTTGGCTGGTGGGTGTGGCTTAAGTGTCTCGGGGTGACGGTCAATTTGCATATTACTCTTTTATTAGATTAGATAATTGTAATACCAAGGGAAATACATTGCTCAGGGCAGAATATTTTACTTTTTAAAAAACACATTTTTAAAAAAAATTTTAGAATATTTAAAATATTTAGAATATTTAGAAATTTAAAGAATATTTTAAAAATTTAAAGAATATTTACTTTTTAAAAAACACATTTTTTTAAAAAATTCATATTTAGAGCCATAATACTATGTGAAGTTAAAGTGCTGAATCCAACTTCAGGGAGAGAGACATAAAAAGAAAAACAGGAGAAAAAGCTTCAGTAAAAAATAAAAAATAGACTTGCCACCAGGAAAGTATAGATTGAATGGTGGGAGCAACATTCACCTCCACTTGTATTGAAGACCTATCTGGAAACAACAAAAGCTCAAAGGCCTTTAAAACAGATCAATGCCCCAACATTTTATTGTATGTAAAAGTATGAATATCCCTGCTCTGACTGGTTTGGCTCAGTGGATAGAGTGTTGGCCTGTGGACTCAAGGGTCCCTGGTTCGATTCCGGTCAAGGGCATGTACCTAGGTTGTGGGCATATCCCCAGTGGGGAGTGTGAGGAGGCAGCTGATCAATGCTTCTCTCTCATCGATGTTTCTAACTCTCTATCCTTTTCCCTTTCTCTCTGTAAAAAATCAATAAAAATAAATGTTTTTTAAAAAAGTATGAATATTCCTAAAATGGGGAATATAGATCTGTACTCTTATTTTACCCAGCTAACAAAATTAACGTGAAAATTGCCCAAGTGCTTTCTGAATATTAAAATCCATGCTATTACTATCAACCTCTATGAAAAGAATTCGAACTTCAGATTTTAAAAGAGACACTATTACAAGTGACAAATTCCACTTAAATCTACTAGGACCATTGTGTGTGATCTCAATAAAGAAATGATTTAGAACTGTGGGCATAGCTAGAATGTCTCTATCATAAAAGAAATGATGCCTCTATCCATTTATGAGAGTTGCTTGCAATTATGGTCACTTAAAAATCATTGAGAAAGCCAAAATGAGATGTTTCCCTTTGAATTGCTCAAGATTATTTAAAATAAGAAGAAATAACGTTCAAAATTACAATATACTTACAAGTAACTTGCAAAAAACTGCACCTAACTTGTCTTGAGCACATACTCTTGCCAATTCAGTGATTTTATTTGTTATTTTTATAATAACATCTAATGGGTACTTCCGGAGAAACTGAGAAAAGGTAACCAGCACCCTGGAACACAGGACATAGGAAAACATGGTATAATAAAACTTTAATATAAAGTAGGTTGCTATGATAGAGAACAAATTGTGTTTTCAGGATATGTTCTATAGTATTTTGTGCATCGCATTATCAGAAAGACTATTCACATCAGCAGTTATCTCAAACCTAACCATGTATGTGTGGTTTTCTAAGCAAAGAGGATATGTATTTCCACCATACTATCTAATACAAGAGTAATATGCAAATTGGGCATTACTCCATCACAAAGATGGCTGCCTCCATAGCCACAAGATGGCAGCGCCCAGTCTGGCTTAGCCCAGCCACTAAAGTGGTCAGGCCTGTTAGCCAGGCAGGTGGCAGGGGAGGTGGGGGGTCCGAGGGGCAAAACAGGCGATCAGAGGAGGCTGGGGGTCCCCTGCCCAGGCCAGAGGCCTTCTCCAGAGGCCTCAGGCATGGGCAAGGGTGGAGCCAGTGATCAGAGGGGTATGAGGGTGCTCTACCCAGGCATAAGGCCTGAGCCAGAGGCCTGGGCAGGGGCAAGGCCAGAGATCGAAGGGGCTTGGGCTCCACAGAGCCAGTGATCAGAGGGGCAGGGGCGGTGCCTGTAATCGCAGGGGTCTGGGCACCAGTGCAGCCAGCAAAGCAGGAGGTCCCCTGCCCAGGCCTATAGCCTTGGCCAGAGACTCAAGTGTGGAGCTGGCAATGGCAGGGGCCTGGGGGTCTCTTGCCCAGGCCTGTAATCTTGGCCAGAGGCTGCAGTGGGGCAGGGGTGGAGCAGGCAATTGGAGGGGCTGGGGGGTCTCCTGCCCAGGCCTGTATCCTTGGCCAGAGGCAGATATGGGCAAAGCCAGCCATCTTAGAGCCTGGGCAGGGCCAGAGCCAATGATTTCAGGGGTCTGGGGGTACCCTGCCCAGGCCTGCAGCCTTGGCCAGAGGTTACAGGCCTGGATAGGGGTGGAGCTGGGATTTGAGGGACAGGGGTAGAGCTGGTGATCAGAGTGAACTACAGAGGAAACACCTTTTCTTACTGCTCATTGGCTAAGCTCCCTGTATGCCACTGGTAATATTCTTAGTAACTTGGCTAATAAGAATCCAAAAAGGCGATCTAGGGTTTTTCCACCACACTTCTGGAGAAAAAAAATGAAGGTCTGCTGCTGGAGGCCTAAGAAATGTCATATCCTGCCCTAACCGGTTTGGTTCAGTGCATAATGCCTCAGCCTGCTGACTGGCAGGGTCTGGGTTCAATTCTGACCAAGGGCATGTACCTAGGTTGCAGGATCCTCACTGGCCGGGGCCCAGGTCAGGGCATATGCAGGAGGCAACCAATCAAAGTGTTCCTCTCACTTTGATGTTTCTCTCTGTTTTTCCCTTCTCTTCCACATTCTCTAAAAATCAATGGAAACATATCCTCAGGTGAGGATAAAAAAAAAAAAGAAAGAAAAAAAGAAATGTGATATCCTATGAAAGACACATCTTAAAAATGACTAAAGAAAGTTGTCATTTCTTCATGGTGAAGGGACTGGAGTCTGTGTTGATGAAAACACCTTGGTGGCTGCGGTGGCTGGTAGTGGCTGCAGCAGTGGGGTGATGGGGCTGGTGGCTTCCCCTGATTATCCTGGTCGCCTCCCACAAAGGGAGGCCAGACTGCAGCTTAAGCCTGCTTCCTGAGGGGAGCAGGGAGCAGGCCTACTGATGTAGGACACTCCCTGAGGGCTCCCAATATGTGAGAGTGGAACCTCCCCCCCCCAGCCAAGTGCATGAATTTCATGCACTGGGCCCCTAGTGTTTACATATACTGTAGATGAGAGTAGATGAACACATACAGAGCAAGCAAGCAACATGCATTCTAAATACGTATAATTGTTAAGATGAGGGGCATTACATAGGACTTTGGACTATTTAAAAGAAAAAACAAAAACTACACACAAACATCTCCTTTAATCGGGCTATAGAATAAAACTGACCTTTAAAAATTTCTCATTTTCTCCTGGATTATAAAAATATTAAAATGCTCTGGAGAAACCACAGATCTATTTGCTAGGTAAAGGAATTTAAGTCTGTGCTGGGAAAGTCTTTTCCCTCAATCAAGTTTATATAAGAATTTCAGAGCTGCTACATTTCCCCATACAGGAGCCATCACCCATGTGTGACTATATAGTTAAATTAATTAAGATTACATACAATTGAAACCTTAGAAAGTTTTACTTTGGCAAGTGAAACTCAGTTGCACTTGCCAAATTCAAAGTACTCAACAGCTACGTGTGGCCAGTGACTACTATATTGGCCAGCACTAAAATGGAATATTTTCATGAATGCTAGAAAATTCTAGCACAAAAATATTGTGCTAGAGTCTGGACTCTGATGACAGGGGAATATAATAATTTCAGAATAATAACCAATGCTGTTAGAAACATATAATTTAACTCTTCAATATTTTAACTTACAGGTCTCTGAAATATTCTTCTCCCAAATCCATATACCGACGAGCAAGCTCACGCTTGTCTGGGGAAGAAAAAAGACTTTTAATTCTGAAGTGAACCATTGGTTATGATACTACTTTTTATATTTCTCTCCATTTCACTGAGATATTCATTTGCTCCTAAGTATTGGGCTCCGATCACTTCAGAAAATTTTAGGATGATGATGAACTATTTCTTTTGCATTTAAACAAATGTGATATCCAATCAGCAATTATACTATTTGAAAAGTCATTAAAATTATTAAATATGTATAGCTTTATATTCAAACTTGGATAAAATCTAATGCTCTTTGTATCTATTAACAGCTACTGAAAGGACAGTATGAAAGAAAAAATATAAACACCTGTTCTATTTATAAGACTAACAGCACAGGTTTTTTGTTGTTTTAATGCATCAAGGTGCAATGGATAGGGCATTGGGAATTTTGAGTTATGAATTCTATCTTTGACTATATTCTGTGAAGTTTAAGTCATTCTATGTTCCTTCATGTGCAAAAAAAAAAATTACAGTTACTAAACAATTCTCACCTTTTTTAAAACTTAGGATGTTAGAAATATATTGATAACTTTCTAAGAGTTCACAAATACAAAATTTCATCACAGTCTAGAAATTAATGATAAAAGAAAACTTTCTTAGCATAATGCTCTCCAGTTTTATCCATGAAATAAGCAAATCAATGAAAGAAAAATAGCACATGACATCACTCATTTATGGGTAATAAAGACCATTATAAACTGATAAACAAAAATAGATACAGAAGGGGAACAGCATCAAACAGACTGTCAAACTACAGCAGGAAGGCCGGGGAGAGTTGCGGGGAGAGAGGACAGATCAACCAAAGGACTTGTATGCATGCGTATAAGCATAACCAATGGACACAAAAAACTGGGGGGTAGGAGAGGCTGGGGGAAGGTCAAGGGGAGGAAAAAAAGAAGGAGACATATGTACTACTCTTTGTAATATTTTAAGCATTAAAAAATAAAAAGAAAACTTTCTTCTTTAAAGATGCAGTGTTTACTGAAACTTTCTTTTACCAGGAAAATGAAATAAATTTGAGCAATATAAAGATAGAATTCTTACGTGTATCTGGAAGAACCACACTGCTTACAGAGCTGAAAAGAAAGAAAACACAAATGAAGGTTACCCACTTCATCGTGCTGTAGATGTATGGCTTGAAAAAAGAGAAAAAGTAGGATGAATAGAGAGAAATTGGCACTAATATACTTCTTTAACCAATTATTGTAGATTATTAACTAGACTCAGCTTTGTATTTTAATGGCCCTCAACTGATTATAAAATTCATAATGTTCTTGCCAAGAAATTGTTTGACTAATTCCCTTGCGTATGTTTGCCATCTGGAACTGTTTTCTCCACGAAACCTCGTCAACTCATTAAAGTTATGTAAAACAGCTTATCAAATTTTACCTCAGAGTTTAAATGATCTATGCTTACTAGGCTGGGCAAAAGTAGGTTTACAGTTGTGAGTATGTAAATAACAGTATGTATGTTAATTCTTCTATTATTATTTACTAATTATTGTATTTCTTTCTTTTTGTCTTTAATGTTCAAAGTATTACATATGTCTGGTTTTTCCCCACTTTGACCCCCCTCCAGTCTACCCCTGTACTCCCGGACCTACCTATTGTCTATGTCCATGGATAATGCATAAAAGTTCTTTGGTTAATCACCTGCTGTGACCCTCCCATTTCTTTCTTCACTCTGAGATTCCTCATTCTGTTCCATGCTCCCATGTCTCTGGATCTATTTTGTTTATTAATTTATTTTGTTCATTATATTCCACATGTAAGTGGGATCATGTGACACTTATTTTTCTCTGACTGGTTTATTTTGCTTAGCACAATACCCTATAGGTCCCTCCATGCTGTCTCAAATGGTAAGGTCTTTTTTATACCTGCATACTATTCCATTCTGTAAATGTACCACAGTTCTTTTTTATCCACTCATCTGCTGATGGGCACTTGAGCTGTTTCCAGATCTTAGCTATTGTAAATAATGTTGCTTATATTCTTTTTGTTTGGTGCTTCAGGGTTCTTATGATATATTCCTAGAAGTGGGATCAATGGGTGAAATGGCAGTTCCATTTTTAATTTTTTAAAATTCTTTATTGTTTAAAGTATTACATAAGTCTCCTTTTTCCCCCATTGATCTCTCCCCAGCCACTCCCACCCCTGAACACATGCCCTCATCCCTTTACTGAGTCTATTGGTTATGATCATATGCATACACATAAGTCCTTTGGTTGATCTCTTATCCTCCTTTCTCCCCTGCCTTCACTCTTAGGTTGGATGGTCTGTTGGATGCTTCTATGTCTCTATCTCTCTCCCTTCCTCTCTGTAAAAAATCAATAAAATATATTTTAAAAAATAAATAAATAAATAATAAAAGCCTAAGTGACTGTTTGACTGCTCTACCGCTCAACCAGTAGCAACGATAGGTACTGACCACCAGGGGGCAGATGCTCAATGCAGGAGCTGCCGCCTGGTGGCCAGGGCGCTCCCACAGCAGGAGCATCACTCAGCTGACCAACAGGCGCCAGACACTGGGCTCATGGCTGACGAGTACAGCTGTGGCAGCAGGAGCCTCTCCTGTGGACACTGCCCCTGTGAGCCCCTCCCCTATCCAGACTAGGACCGAGGTCAGGACCAGCACTGGGACTGACTGAGCGTGAGCCTGTGGCCGCTTCTTGGTCATGGGTGCACAGTTATCACCCTAGGACTGGCGCGTGAAGACCACAGTGGAGTAGCAGCAAGCATACTGAGCCGTGGTAGCAGCAGGCACAGCAGGACCAGGATGAGTGAGAGCAGCATGGCACCTGGCCTAGGCTCCAGCTCCTCCCTGGCTACCTGCCACTTTGTGCATTACTACATCCCTTGGGGGATATAGGACTGCTGGTTTTGGCCTATCCCCACAGGCAAGGCCGAGGAACCTCACTGGTAAACAAATCTGTATAATGGGCCTCTAATATCTAATAATAGCTACAGTATTTTAACAGAGACTTTCTGGTGACAACCACTTAATCCAAAGTCTTTAGAAAATAGGGGAAATTTGATTTCATTTGAAGAGAAAAATAAAAACAGGAAAATCTTTCTTTAACATTCTCCCTACTGTACTATGGACATATGCAGATCTTACCTATCCATGAAGGGCCTGGGATGTTTTCAAAAAAATACAGAAGGTGGAAAAGTGAAAGACTGTTAACCATCAACTACCCGATTAAAACATGGTAAGCTATTTAATTTCTTATTCACTTGTAGATACATTTTCCACCTCCCATTCCTCCCTTCCACTCTCTAAAAGACAGTGGGTAGAAATATACTCTAGTGGGGATTAGCAAAAACAAAACAAAACAAAAAAAGAATAATGGCGTCTAAAAGCAAATATTGTCATCCTGGCCGGGTGGCTCAGTTGGTTGAGTGCCAGGAATTATGCTAAAGGTGTAAGCAAAATGTCTTGTTTTCAGCACACCATTATTGACTAAATAAGCAGTAGATACTTTCAACTTGTACTTTTTAACCTTTTCATAAAATCCATTGTGTGAGTAGAGGTTATAGTGACATGTGATTACATTACTAGAATTGTGTAGTCTATAAAAATCTTGGGAAATTTAAAATGCTAGTGAAATTTTCATTAATTTGAAAACTCCATAGAAATAGTGCTTAATTTGTTTCTTTGTAATTACTTATCTTTAATGAGATTGAAATGAAACAAAAATTTATGATCTCCTATTCCATTCGATTTACATTAGCTTTCCATTTTAATGTGCCATAAGTTTTAGATATAATTTAATAAAAATATAATTTAATAATAACGTTTGAGAAGGGAGTAAAGAAGGATAAAAGAAACACATCATTAAAAAAACACATATCAATTGCAATATGTTTCCTAATTTCAGAAATGTTACAATGATAAAACAAATGTTTGTCTTAGAGTAGGAAAATATGGTATTTTAAAGGGCATATTTTGAAGCTAGAATTTCATTTCCATTCAGCAGGATCATTTTTGCTATTACATTGAGTGTAGAGAACATAAATCTAAATTGTCCTGTTCCTTAAAAATCAATAGACATCTTTTGTTAGAGAAAAATCTGGCAATATAGCAATCTTCACTGCTTCAAATAACAAATCTTTTTGAAGCTATCAATTATTACCAGAATTTATCAGCTTATTTTAATACCCAAGAGATCATACATACCTTCTCATGCACTCTATTGATTCCGAATATGCATCGAATTCATAAATCATTACTGTATCTGTGTGTGTTCTTTGGAGAAATGTCTCTTCATGTCCTCTGCCCAAGTATTGATTAGATTTTTTATATTTTTGTTATTGAGTTGTATGAGTTCCCTTTATATTTTGGATATCAACCCTTGTCATTTATTATTTGTGAATATCTTCTCCCATTTAGTAGGTTATCTCTTCATTTTATTGATGGTTTTTTTCATTGTGTAGAAGTTTTTTGGTTGATATAGTCCCATATGTTTACTTTTCTTTTGTATTCGTTGCTTGAGGAGACATATCCAAAAATATATTAACTAAGACTAACACTGATGTCAAATAGTTTGCTATCAATGTCTTCCAGGACTTTAATGGTTTGAGGCCTTACATTTAAGTCTTTAATCCATTTTGAATTTTTCTTGTAGATGGTGTAAGGGAGTGGTCCAATTTCAATTTTTGCCTGTATCTATCCAGTTTTCTTAGTACTACTTGATGAAGGGATTATCTTTTGTCCATTTGATATTCTTGCCTCCTTTTTCTTAGGTTAATTGACTATATAAGCAAAGGTTTATTTCCTGGCTTTCTGTTCTACTCCAAATTGATTTTTATTTAATATTATTCTTTTCAATATTATTTTTGCCTAAAAGCATAACTGAATATGATTTAATTTTCTGTATTTAAAGGCTTGCTCTTTAAATCCACAAATCAAAAGAAATCATTAGTTCAAAATGTAATCCACATAATTTAATTGAGTAAGCACTAGTCTTTCATTTCAGAACCTAATAATGATTGAAATGATATATAACAATGCAACATAATATTTACTCTAATAAAAGAGTATTATGCAAATTGGTGTCACTACGCTACACCTAAGCCATGCCCACCATCCAATCAGAGCAACTATATGCAAATTAACCCAGCCAAGATGGCAGCTGGCAGCCACGGAGCTGGAACAAGCAGGAGGCTTGCCCTAGCGATGGAAGAAGCTAAAGTTCCCACCAGCCTTGGTCAGCTGTGGCCTCCACTCAAGGCAACAAAGTTTCAATTATAGTAGATAAATAAACCCCAGATACCTGCTTCCAGCCAGCTTGGGCTCAAGGAAGCACTGGGAGCCTGGGTTGTCAGGGGCAACCCCACCTGGGCTCCAGTTAAAGCAACAAAGTTTTAATTATAGAAGATAAATAAATCCCAGCTTGCAAACAGCCATCAGCCCCTCACCTAGGCTGGCCTCACCCTCATGGGGAGAGGGTCTCTGCTGAAGTGCTTGGCCAGACTGCAAATAGCCATCAGCCACTCATCCAGGCTGGCCAGGCAGCCCAGCAGGACCCCCACCCTGATCCAGGACACCTTTCAGGGCAAACCAGCCAGCCCCCACCCATGTACCAGGCCTCTATCCTATATAATAAAAGGGTAATATGCAAATTGACCCTAACAGCACAACAACTGGGAATGACTGGTCACTATGAAACACACTGACCACCAGGGTGCAGACGCTTAATGCAGGAGTTGCCCCTGGTGGTTAGTGTGCTACCACAAGGGGAGCTCTGCTCAGCCACAAGCCAGGCTGATGGCTGCCAGTACAGCGGTGGTGGTAGGAGCCTCTCCTGCCTCCTCAACAGCACTAAGGATGTCCTACTGCAGCTTAGGCCTGCTCCCCGCTGGCAAGTGGACATCCCCCGAGGGCTCCCGGGCTGCCAGAGGAATGTCTGACTGCCAGCTTAGGCCTGATTGCCCAGGGAGCACGCCTAAGCCAGCAGATGGACATCCCCTGAGGGTTCCCAGACTGTGAGAGGGCGCAGACTGGGCTGAGGGACCCCCTCCACGCGCCCCCCCCCCAAGTGCACAAATTTTTGTGCACCAGGCCTCTAGTCTTGTATAATGCTAAATATAATTCTTCCAACAGCACTGGGAGACAATGAGAATAGTCCAGAGAGGAGAGAAAATTGGTGTGAGGTTAAAATGTGAATGAGTGTAGACCAGGACATGAACTTATGGTTCTTCTAAGTTGGTGTCTAGTAGCTTTCTATTATGTTAGTCTTCATTTAAAATACCTAAAATAGATAATCTATGAAAGAAAAGAAATATTTACCAACTACTAACACAAATACCCAAAAAAAGAAAACATGACTTACCAGGGCTAACCAGATGAACAGATTACTCCGACATAGTTTCACCGTGGGAGAGAGCGCTAAGGGATGGCACACTGAAGTTGCCAGGTCTCCTCGATTGCCTGCCTCATTAGCCTGTATTGGAATTTTTATCTTTTGATACAATCATAGGGTGAGTAATCTTGGGAGGACACATGTATTTACATTGTCCTCTAGACAAGGGCTTTCAGAGATTAAGCATAAGGATTCCAGTAAACACCCAGGGGTCTGTATATGCACAGACTTGTTTGGAAAGGTTAAGGAATAATTAGAGTCACCGCCTTCAACACTCCCCTAAGTCTCCCCTAAGTCAGAATTCTGATAAACAGGGCAGGCGGCCTTCCACACACTTCCCTTTTCTCAGAATGTCCTCTTTACAACTTTACAACTTTGTTTCAGGCTTTGCTCCCCAACAATGACTTATTTTGGGGGCAGGTGAAAGAATAATATCAGTAGATAACAATAACAATTGTGGTCGATTATACCTTGCAAAGTAGAAAGGCAAGGTTGCTTTTTTAGAAAATTTAAAAGAAGACTGAGAAGCTACCACATTAAAACTGGGAAAGGGAAATCCAAATGAGCTTTAAGAGGTGCTCACAGAGGAAATGTGCTTGCACACTGAGCATCTTTTAGATGAGTTTTGAGAAGGTTTAACCTCAACCATGTAGCATTGATACATTTTCATAGAAAGATTCCTCTTTTTTAACCAGGGAGATTTCTGGTTTATAGACTAAAATCAAGGTCTATTCTGCTTTAGCACTTAGAAACTGAACACACAAAAAAGCCTGAACTTGAGTTTGGCAATCAAGTCACAATCGTAATCCTATTATAGGCACAAAGACCATTGTAAATGCCTAATAACTACATCGGGCCACCTGCCATTGAGGTGAATAAATTAAACTCTAACTATAACAATTTTAAATGTCAAGGCATTGGAAAAGCTAACATAAAATATAGTCACTCAGCTATAAAAGTAATCTGTAGTGGAATAAGATTACCTACAACTGAAATATTTAAAAGCCCATGCTGAATAATCAACTGGGGGCTCACTGGAGAGAGCCCCTATAACCCAGATAGGGAAGTGGAGACCACATAGACACTGACAGGAAATGTGGAGGTGCGAGAGCTGGCCTGGCACCCAGATCCAGAGAGATATCTCAGCTGTGTGGCGTTTCCACTGAGAACTTAGTGGTCTAAACCCCAAGCTGAGCCCCCCAGCCCAGAGCACCAAAACTGAGAAGAGTACCCACATAACATCCAATTCTGAAAAGCAGCGGGGTTGCTGTCTGTCAGAGAGAGATGGCTAGAAATGCAGGCACCCTCTTAAAAGGCCAATGCACATAATTTTCTTACATGGAGTTTGAGGAACAGACTCTCCCTGTGGGTTCTTGTCCTATGAAGTTTGAAGCGTAAAATTCACAGGGTTAAAATATTTTAAATAAAAATACATTTCTCTATCCTCTGTGAATGTATGTCTTCCTCCCCCATAGACCCCCTTTCCCTGATACTGTCTTTCCTGTCTAAACTCCTTTCAATACTGTGTAACAAAAGGTTGCTGGTTCAATTCCCAGTCAGGGCACAAGTTGTGGTTGTGGGTTTGATATCCAGGAAGGGGCATGCAGGAGGCAGCTGATCTATGTTTCTCTCTCTCTCTCACTCACTTACTCTCCCTTTGCCTTCTTCTGTCTCTAAAAATCAATAAAAATACTTCTTTAAAGTAAGAAAATTTGTTCTCCAATTATGCACCCAAATCTATACCTGCACTGTCACCCTTTCAAATAGTAGCATATACAGGCAGAAAGGTAAATATCCTTGAGCTATAAATGAAAGAATTTTGGGGGCCCTGATTAAGGGATTTAAGGACAAGGTACAAAAAAAAATACTTAAAATCCATATGCTATGCTCAATTGAATGTCAATCAAGCTTTATGTTTATCTGTCTAGTATATACCTTTCTCAAATCATAATAATCTCATGTACAAATATAAGTGAACTTCCAAAGGCAGCATCATGAGAGTATTAAAATTGTATCATTTATAATACATGTGGGATGTTTCTTGTTTGGCATCTTTATGATAAATAATGTAAATAGTTGTTAGATATTAGTGGTAATGTAGCTATAAAATAAAATTAGTCTATTATTCCTATTAATAATAGTTATTTTGAAGTTACAAATCATGCTGTTTTTCCTTTTATTTTATATTTAACTATTACCAATTATTTTTTTATTTGCAATTATTTTTTCTAATCATATTGAGGTATAATTGACAAAAATATAAACATATTTAGAGTGTATGACATGATGACTTGATATATATATATACATATATACAAACAAATCCAAAAAAAAAGGATTCCCACAAAAGTTAATTAACACATCCATCACCTCACATAGTTACTCTTGTTCATTTTTGCTGAGAATGCTTAGGATGTGCTCTCTTAGCAAAATTCAGTTATATTATGCAGTGTTATCAACTACTACCAGCATTAGAGTTATCATGTTATCATTAGATACTCATTAGATACTCATTACTTAAAGCTACGCATTAGATACTCAGAACTTATTCATGCTATTTTAATAGCCATGGGTGAACTGAAAGAACTTGTATTCATGTATGGGTTAGCTGTGATAATCACATCACAAAGGATAGTCCTATTTATTAATATTCCTCCAAATTTGGTAGAACATGTTTTACCATCTCTTATATAAAGGCCCATGGCCATCATGCCATAACGCTGTCACATTCAAATGAGCAGTGGCTATTGAAGCAGGTGGGGCATGGTGTGAGCTGCTAGTGGTGGAGAGCTATGAGTGGTGGAGAGCAATGAGCAGCAGAGGGTGGGGCAGCAAGCTACTAGTAATGATGGGCGGGGTAGCCAGCTGAGGCTAGCAGAAGAGAGGAGCCTCTAATTTTTAAATAAATGGTATCTATGATAATAAAAGGATAACATGCTAATTAGACCGGACATCTTCTGGACATCCTGCCTGATGAAGCCAGGGCCAGAAGGGAGCCAGCCGGGTCCTGGGTGCCTGCGTATGGCCCAGGGGAAGCCAGCCTGGGTCCCAAGTGCCTGCCAGTGGCTGGAGGAGGGAAGTCCGGGTCCCAGGTGCCAGAGGGAAGGCCTACTCTTGCACAAATTTTCGTGCATTGGGCCCCTAGTTTATTTATAATAGAGAAAGCATTCATCTGTGGTCTTAATAAACTGAGCTCTATAAACACAAATTCTCAATACTACACAAAGGAAATTACTATCTCAGTCTATTTTACATCTTTATTCCATTCATTCATTCAAAAAATACTGACTGCCTTGTGGAGAGCAGCTATAGTGTTTGGATAGGTTCAAGCCTCAGACTAATGACAGGGCACGATCCTCTTATGGCAAAGCCACGTGCAGGTCCCAGCTTGGAAGGCAAAGCCTTCCCAGCACAATTACAGCCAAAGGCTATGGTTGTAATCTTGACCTTATGGTTTGAACCTGTGGTCCCAAGTGGCTGAGTGATGTAGGCTGTCGGAGGTGCAGCAAGTGCTGCCAAAACAAAGCTTGATAGAGTTCTCAGGTGCATTCAATTAAGTAGACTTAAAATTCGAGAGAACATTGTAGAAACCTTGACCACACTCTTGCTTTGCCTCATGGGATCTGACTATAACATAAAGACTCAGCTTACAGGCTGTGGCACTGTTTCTCCATCTAAGAACAGTGACCCAACCTAGCCCCAACTGTGTTCTCTTGTCTGTCTTCTTTAATCCTTCACCGCCCTTCCTCAGGTTCACCCTGGCCGTGCTGGATTCCGTTCACTGCCTATTAAGAAAAAACAGGTTCTCTCTCTCCCAGGAGCATGCCCATGCCCTTCCCATTCCCTTCCCCCCTACGCTCCCCCACAGGCACCTAACTATTAGTTTCCTCACTCTCAATCTCCACGGGCCTTTCTTTTACCTCTATAACTTGTTTCCTAAGCCCATTTATTCTAGGAATTACTTTTTTAATTTTTATTTATTCTTTTTTCTTTATTGATTAAGGTATTACATATGTGTCCTTATCCACCCATTACACCCTCCAGCCCCCTGTTCTGCTCTCACCCACCTAGTGTCTGTGTCCATTGGTTATACTTATATATACATACAAGTCATTTGGTTGATCTCTCTCCCTTCCCCCCCAACCTGCTACTGCCTTCCCTGTGAGGTATGAAGGTCTGACCAATGCTTCTCTGTCTCTAGATCTGTTTTTGTTCATCAGTTTATGCTGTTCGTTATATTCCACAAATGAGTGAATGTTTACCATGTGATATTTATCCTTCCCTAACTGGCTTATTTTGCTTAGCATAATGCTCTCCAGGTCCATCCATGCTGTTGTAACTGGTAGGAGTGCCTTTCTTTTTATAGCAGTGTAATATTCCATTGTGTAGATGTGCCACAATTTTTTAATCCATTCATCTGCTGATGGGCACTTAGGCTATTTCCAAATCTTAGCTATTGTAAATTTTGCTGCTATGAACATAGGGGTGCATATATCCTTTCTGATTGGTGTTTTTGGTTTCTTGGGATATATTCCTGGAAGTGGGATCACTGAGTCAAGTGGGAATTCCATTTTTAGTCTTTTGAGGGAACTCCATATTGTTCACAGTGCCTGCACCAGTGTGCATTTCCATGAGGGTTCCTGGCAACAGTACTTGTCGTTTATTGATTTGTTGATGGTAGTCATTCTGACAGGTTTGAGATGGTACTGCATTGTCGTTTTAATTTGTATCTCTTGGATGATTAGTGACTTTGAGCATGTTTTCATATGTCTCGGCGTTCTATATGTTCTCTTTCAAAAAGTCTCTATTTTGCTCATTTTTTGATTGGGTTGTTTATATTCCTTTTGTTAAATTGTGTGAGTTCCCTGTAAATGTTGGAGATTAAACCCTTATCGGTGATAACATTGGCAAATATGTTCTCCCATGCTTTCTTGTTGTTTTGTTGATGGTTTCTTTTGCTGTGAAGAAGTTTTTTATTTTGATGTAGTCCCATTTGTTTATTTTCTCTCTAGTTTCCATTGCCCTAGGAGCTGTATCAGTGAAGATTGGCATTTTTATACACCAATAGTGAACTTACAGAAAGAGAGATTTTTAAAAAATCCCATTTACCATTGCACCAAAAAAATTAAGATACCTACAAATAAACTTAACTAAGAAGGTAAAAGACCTGGACTCTGAAAACTACAGGACACTGAAAAAAAGAGAGAGGAAGACATAAACAGATGGAAGAACATACCGTTGTTCATGGATTGGTAGAATCAATGTCACTAAAACGCCCATATTACCCAAAGCAATATATAGATTCAACGCAATCCCCATTAAAATACCAACAGCATATTTCACAGACCTAGAACAAACTCCCCAAAAATTCATCTGGAATAAAAAAAGACCCTGAATAGCTGCAGCAATCCTGAGAAAGAAGAACAAAGTAGGAGGGATCTCAATACCAGATATCAAGCAATATAACAAAACTGCCTGGTACTGGCACAAGAACAAACATATAGACCAGTGGAATGGAATAGAGAAGCCAGAAATTGACCCAAATCAGTATGCTCAATTAATATTTTACAAAGGAGGCAAGAACATACAATGGAGTCAAGACAGTCTCTTCAATAAATGGTGTTGAGAAAATTGGCAGATACATGCAAAAAAATGAAACTAGACCACCAACTTACACCATAAACAAAATTAAACTCAAAATGGATAAAGGACTTAAATGTAAGACAGGAAACCATAAAAATATTAGAGGAATCCACAGGCAGAAAAATCTCAGACATAGGAATTACTTTTTATACCTTGTAATTTGCCCAGTGAATGTTCTCTTTAAAAAAAGAAGAAAAAAAAACACTTTTACCAAGATGAAATTTACATTCTAGCACAATATTAGCACAACAAATAAGTAAATTATGTAATTCTAGAATTTATAAAGTATCTTGATATGAGTCTTTTTCAATTATTGTACTGGTTCACAATTGGACCTTTTCAAAACATCAATTAATGTCCTTTGGGTCTATAAAACTTCCTTGACATAATGTCCTCCTTTCCTTTTTCTCTTTTTACAAATCCTATATTTTAACTTTCACTATGTACAAATCTTCTAGTTCTCTTATCATTTTCTTTCTATTTTTATGTCATAGTTTTGTTTAATTTTCTGGATGATTTCCCCAACTTTACCTTCCAATCTAAATTCTGAGGATTTTGTTGTTGTTCTACCATATCTTTTATTTGTTTTTTACTTCTTAAATTAAGGTTTCTATAGCCTCCTGCTCTTATTTCATAGATTCGGTGATAATCAGCTTCATAACTGTCTACTCTTTCAAGTTGCCTTCACCCCCAGCATCTTTCCCTGAATTGTATGAAGCTATAAAAACTTAGAGGATTTGTGCGCTCTCAGGGCATTGGGGAAAGTGAGAGGTCTGCACTTATCCTTGCCTTCAGATGGGCACTCCCCCTGAGGTGTGCTCTGGACACATGCTGCCTGTCCCTGAGTCTACATCTTGTAGAGAAGGAGGACACCAAGGTAGAGTGAGAGGAAGCAACAGGAGTATGAAGCATATCATGCCTCTGCCCATCCACACTGCTCCACCCTTTATTCTGTTACAGTTGCCCCAGGATGGAGTGAGGCCTCCCTACAGAGTAGTGGATGCCCTGCAGACTAAAGGAATTGTGCAAAAGAAAACCCTATGCTCTCAACACTCACTCACCAGAAAAAAATGCATCCATGCCCTCAACTAGGATTTAGCCTGGAGGGGAAGGGCAGGACATGCGCATCTAATGGCTCTCTTATTTTCTCTACTTCCCACAGTCTTCCAGAAACAGAAGAGACAAATTCAGGCTTTTCTCTTCATCTTCTCCCCTAAAATCGTTAGTCTTATGGCCCCACCATCACTATTAGAAGTAGTTTCATTACAAAGCTGGAAAAAGTTCTATGAGCTAAGTCCCTCAGATTCAGTTCTTAAAATGGGAATTAAGTAATATGAAGAACTAATCTGTGTTCTCCACAAAACCCAGATTTCAAAGCTATGATAATTTTTTCCTGGCAGACAAAAGTTGTACTACTCTACTTGGTGTCTACTTTTTACTTAAAGTTTGCAAATTTATACAATAGGAGCATAATGAAATGTATGCATCACCCAGGTTTAGAAAGTATCAACATTTTGTGGTCTTGTTTTACCTATTACTCATCTTTTTCTACTGGACAATTTTAAAACAAATTACAGACAACATATTTTCTTTCCCTTTACATTCCATTCATAAGTCAAAATTCCACCAACTCCTGAAAAATAGCAGTTAGGTGAATTAGGTTGACAAGGAAGAAAAATCTGAGTATGGAAATGCACATTAAAAAAAAACTCTCCTAGAAAATAGGAGAATTGTCAAATTAAAAGACCCATGGTTTTCATTGTTACATTAAAAAAATACTTTTCATTTTATTTTTAACTAGGGGCCCGGTGCACAAAAATTTGTGCACTCGGGGTGGAGGGAGTCCCTCAGCCCTACCTGTGCCCTCTCACAGTCTGGGACCCCTCAGTGGATGTCCTATGATGGCCCCAGTCTGCCAGGCGCCTTGTGTGTGTGTGTGTGTGTGTGTGTGTGTGTGTGTGTCGCCACTGGGGACCTGCCCCCAGCCCCATCAGAGGCTCGGAGCAGTCCTCCTGTGTGTGTCTACCTGCCGGGGACCTGCCCCCAGGCACACCGTGGAGGCTTGGAGCAGGCACCCCCTCTATGTTGATCTCTCAGACTCTTGCCCTCCCCAGCATGTTGTTCTCTTTT
>PVJC01016243.1:0-33981 GCA_004026665.1 Murina feae | reverse complement strand
AAAAAAATGAAACTAGACCACCAACTTACACCATACACAAAAATAAACTCAAAATGGATAAAGGACTTAAACGTAAGACGGGAAACCATAAAAATACTAGAGGAATACACAGGCAGCGAAATTGCAAACATGTGCCGAAGGAATTTCTTCACTGATACTGCTCCTAGGGCAACGGAAGCTAAAGAGAAAATAAACAAATGGGCCTACATTAAAATAAAAAGCTTTTGCACAGCAAAGGAAACCATCAACAAAACAACAAGAAAGCCCACTGCATGGGAGAACATATTTGCCAATGATATCACTGACAAGGGTTTAATATCCAACATTTACAGGGAACTCATACAACTTAACAAAAGAAAGATAAACAATCCTATCAAAAAATGGGCAATGGACCTAAATAGAAACTTTTCAAAAGAAGACATACAGAAGGCAGAAAGACATATGAAAACATGCTCAAAGTCACTAATTATACGATTGATGCAAATCAAAACAACAATGCGGTATCATCTCACACCTGCCAGAATGGCTGCCATCAACAAAACAACAAAGGACAAGTGCTGGAGAGGATGTGGAGAAAAGGGAACCCTTCTGCACTGCTGATGGGAATGCAGACTGGTGCAGCCACTGTGGAAGACGGTTTGGAGTTTTCTCAAAAAATTGGAAATGGAACTCCCATTTGACCCTGTGATCCCACTCCTGGGAATATATCCCAAGAGGCCAGAAACACCAATCAGAAAGGATATATGCATCTCTATGTTCATAGCAGCACAATTTGCCATAGCTAAAATTTGGAAACAGCCTAAGTGGTCATCAGCAGATGAATGGATTAGAAAACAGTGGTACATCTACACAATGGAATACTATGCTGCTGTAAAAAGGAAGGAATTCTTACCATTTGCTACAGCATGGATGGAACTGGAGAGCATTATGCTAAGTGAAATAAGCCAGTCAATAAAAGAAAACTACCACATGACCTCACTTATTTATGGATAATAAAGACCACTATAAAATGATAAACATAAACAAATACAGAGATAGAACAGCTTTGAACAGACTATCATCCTACAGCTGGAAGGCTGGGGATGGTTGGGGAGGAATTAAAAGATCAACTGAAGGACCTGCATGCATGCATAGGAGCATAATCAATGGACACAAGAAACTGGGGGTTAGGGAGGAGGGGGGGAAGGGAAAGGGGAAAAAAATGGAGATCTATCTATCATTTGATGTAATACTTATCTATCATTTGTTGTAATACTTTAAGCTATAAAAAAACAAGTCTCAATCAATTTGAGAAGATTGAAATCATATCAACCATCTTCTCCAATTACAATGATATGAAACTGAAATCAATTACAAGAAGATAACTGAAGAATACAAACATGTAGAGGCTAAATAACATGGTACTAAACAATGAATGGGTTAACAATGAGATCAAAGAAGAAATCAAGAGACCTTAAGACAAGTGAAAATGAAAATGAAACAACCTAAAATCTATTTATTGGACATAGCCAAAGCAGTTCCAACAGGGAAACAAGAAAAATCTCAATAAGGAATCTAACACGACACCTAAAGGAACTAGAAAAACAAGAAGAAATAAAGCCCAAAGTAAGTAGAAAAAGGGAAATAATAAAGATCAGAGTGGAAATAAAGTCTAAAATACCAATAGAAATTATCAGTAATACCAAGAGTTGGTTTTTGCAAAGATAAATACAATTGATAAACCTATGCCAGACTCACCAAGAAAAAAAAAGGGCCCAAATAAGTAAAATCAGAAATGAAAGCAAAGTGACAATCAAGACCTCAGAAAAACAAAGCACTGTAAGGAAATACTATGAACAATTTTATGTCAACAACTTGGACAACCTGGAAGAGATTATAAATTCCTAGACACACACAGTCTTCCAAGGCTGAATCAGGAAGAAACAGAAAATCTTAACAGACTGATAACTAAAACATCAAATCAGTAATCAAAAACTTCCAACAAACAAAAGCCCTGGACCAGATGGCTTCACATGTAAATTATACCAAATATTCAAAGAAGAATTAACACCTATCCTTCATAAACTATTCCAAAAACCCACAGAGCAGGCAAGGCATCTAAACTCGTTTTATGAGGACAGCATTACCCTGACACCAAAACCAGACAAAAACACTTAAAAAAAAGAAAATTATAGGCCAATATCTCTGATGAACATAGATACAAAAATTCTCAAAAAATATTAGCAAACAGAATTCAGCAATACATGAAAAAGATCATACCACATGATCAAGTGGGATTTAATCCATCAGGCTGTTTTAATATTTGCAAATCAATTAATGTGATACACCACATAAACAAAAATGAAATATAAAAGTCACATGATATCAATAGATGCAAAGAAATCATTTGAGAAAATCCAACATCCATTCATAAAAAAAAAAAAAAAAAAAACAACCTCAACAAAATGAGTATAGAGGAACATATGTCAATGTAATAAAGGCCACATATGACAAACCCACAGCTAACATCATACTCAATGGTGAAGAGCTAAAAGCTTAAAAAAAATTTTTTTAATATCTGAATATCTTTAAAAAATATATTTTTATTAATATCAGAGTGGAAGGGAGAGGCAAAGAGAGAGAGAAACATCAATGATGAGAATCATTAATCAGCTGCCTCATGCTCGCCCCACACTGGAGATCAAGGCCACAACCCAGGCATGTGCCCTTGGCCAGAATTGAACCCAGGACCCTTCAATCCTCAGGCCACCCCTCTATCCACTGAGCCAAACTGGCTAGGGCTAAAAGCTTTTCCTTTAAGATCATGAACAAGAGAAAGATGTCCACTTTCACCACTTTTATGCAACACAATCTTGGAAGTCCTAGCCACAGCAATCACACAAGAAAATGAAATAAAAGGCATCCAAATTGGAAAGAAAGAAGTAAAACTGTCATTATTTGCAAGTAGCTTAATATTATATATCAGTGGTTCTCAACCTGTGGGTCGTGACCCCTAAATACATCCTGCATATCAGATATTTAAATTATGATTCATAACAGTAGCAAAATTACAGTTATGAAGTTGCAATGAAAATAGTTTTATGGTTGGGGGTCACCACAACATGAGGAACTGTATTAAAGGGTCACAGAATTAGGAAGGTTGAGAACCACTGCTATATATAGAAAACTTTAAGGAATAGACTAAAAAACTATTAGAACTAATAAATGAATTCAGTGAAGTTGCAAGATCCCCCCCAAAAAAAGAAAAGAAAAAAGAAATGCAGAAATGTGCTGCATTTTTATACAGCAACTAGAGGCCCAGTGCATGAAATTCACGCATGGGTTGGGTCCCTGGGCCTGGTCAGCAATCAGGGATGATCAGGTTCCCTGTCTCCCTGCCTTCCTGCCTCCTCCTCCCCTCACCACCTGCTTGCTGCCACTGCTCAGGTCATCTCCTGCTTCCCTTGCTCCCTCAGTGCCCTGCCACTGGTTGCCACCATGTTCCATGCTGCCCCCTGGTGGGCAATGCATGTCATAGTGAATGATTGAACTCCCAGTCTCCTGATGGAATTCCTGAGGGGACACTTTACATATTAGTCTTTTATATATAGAAGACAGATAACAAACTATCAGAAAGAGAAATTAAGAAGAGAATCCTATTTACAATTATATAAAAAATAAAAATAAAATACCTAGGAATGAATTTAACCAAGGTCGTAAGAGACCTGCACTCAGAAAACTATGTAAGACATTAAAGAAATATGCTGAAGAAGATACAAAGAAATGGAAGAGTATAGCATGCTCATGAATAGGAAGAATTAACATCATTAAAATGCCCATACTACCCAAAGCATTCTACAGATTCAATGCAATCCCTATCAAAATACTGATGACATTCTTTACAAAATTAGAACAAGTACGCCTAAAATTTAAATGGAACCACAAAAGATCCTCAGGAGACAAAGCAATCCTGAAAGAAAAACAAAGTTGGAGATATTAAGTTACCTGATATCAATTATACTACAAAGCTACGGTAATCAAAACAGCATGCTATGGCATAAAGGACACATAGATCAATGCAACATAATAGACCCACACCTCAGTTCATCTAAGACAGTGGAGTCAAGAATATACAATGGGGTAAAGACAGTTTCCCCAATGGGGAAACTGGACAGATGCATGCAAAAAAATGAAACTGGATTGCTTTCTTATAACATATCTAAGAATAAACTAAAAATGGATTAAAGACTTAAATATAAGACCTGAAACCATAAACCACCTAGAAGAAAACACGGCAGTAAACACTTTGACATTGCTTTTAATGATTTTTTTTGTGTGTGTGGTAATGGGGGGCAGTGTATCTCCTCGGACAAGGAAAACAAGAAAAAAAAAAGCAAACGGGACTGTCAAACAAAAAGGTTTTGCACAGCAAAGGAAACAATCAACAAAACAAAAGACAACCCACTGAACAGGAGAACATATTTGCCAATGATACATCAACACCAAAAAACCCCAAACAAACCAATTTAAAAATGTGCAATGGACCTGATTAGACACTTATCCAAAAAGGACTATTAGACATATGAAAAGATGCTCAACATCATGAATCATTTGGAAAAGCAAATTAAATTAAATTAAAACCACAATGAGATATCTCCTCACACCTGTCAGAATGGCTATTATTATTAAACTAGGGGCCCGGTGCACAAAAATTTGTGCACTCGGGGGTCCCTCAGCCCAGCCTGTACCCACCCAACCTGACACCTGCCACCCGCACATCGCGCCCCACCCACCCCACACACACCACTGGCCACCTGCACATTGCGCCCTACCCACCTACACACACCACCCGCCACCCACTGAACCCGCCCCCTGCCGCCCACTGATTGTGCCCCCCACCCCCACACCACCCCAATCTCCCTCCCACCCCCACATCCCGCTCACCCCTGACGCCTGCACTGCACTGGCCTCCAGGGCTGCTGACTGCCATCTTGCCTGGGCTAATTTGCATACAGCTATTCTGATTGGCTGGTGGGTGTGGCTTAGCATCCTGAAGAAACAGTCAATTTCAATATTATGCTTTTATTAGTTTAGATCAACAAAGAAATGTTGGCAATGATGTAGAGAAAAGGGAATCCTTGTGCACTGTTGGTGAGATTGTAAATTGGTGCAGCCACTGTAGAAAACAGTACTGAGGGTCCTCAAAACAATTTAAAATAGAACTAATTTATGACCAAAAAATTCACTTCTGGATATTTATCTAAAAGAATCCAAGACACTAATTTGAAAAGATATATGAAGCCCCATGTTCATTGCACCATTATTTACAAGAACCAAGATATGGAAGCAACCTAAGTGTCCATCCATAGAGGGATAAAGAATGAATAAAGATGTGGTACATATATAATGGCATATAATGGTATTATTCTAAGTGAAATAAGACAACTCGGGATTTCACTCATATGTGGCATTTACAAAACAAACAAACAAGCAAAACAGGAACAAAATCACATACAGACAACAAATTGTTGGTTGCCAGATGGAAGGGGGTTTAGGGAAAAGGTGGAAAAGGTGAAGAAATTAAGTACAAATTGCCAGTTATAGCTCTATCTGATTTGGTCCAGTGGATCCATGTTCAATTCCGAGTCAGGACACATGCCTGGGTTGCGGGTGATCCCTAGTAGTGGGTATGCAGGAGACAGCCAATCAATGATTCTCTCTAAAAACATCATCATTGATGTTTTTATCTCTCTCTCCCTTCCTTTTGAAATCAATAAAAATATATATTTAAAAAACCTCCAGTTATAAAAACAGTTATGAGGAAGTAGAGCATACAAGAAAGTCAATAACATTTTAATAGGTATGTATGGTGTCAGATGGGTACTAGATTTAAATGTGTATTCACTTGGTAAGTTACATAAATGTCCAATCAGTATGTTGTACTCCTAAAACTAATATTGCATGACAATTGAAATTGGAAAAAAAAAAAAAAAAAGACGTCCAACTTCCTGTACAATCCAGTTGAAGCGAGTGCTGTCCATTCAGAGGTAAAAATAACACATATTAAGGCCTGACAGAGCGAGGATCAGAATACTGGTTTCTCAATTCTCCGCTAGCCTTTTTGCCCGCAGTGTTTGGTAAATGTGGACCCATTTCTTCAAGCCAATCATCTGTGGAGGATCAAACATCCTGCACCGGGCAGGACGGCAAGGGAGGTCACAGGTTGGCATCAAGCGCAAAGGCTGTGTGTGCGCAGGGTCGGTCACCAGCAGCGCTCCTACCGCCAGGAAACAGTCCTGCCCCGAGCCCGCCGCGCAAGCGCAGTGGTGCAAAAAGCGAGAACACGCCCAAGTCCGCAGTGAGCACGCGCAGTGGCGCGGGGCGTGGCAGCGCTGCACGCTCCTGTGCGGACGGAGCCGGACCGCGCTTGTAAGCTCTGCGACCTCACCTCTGGTAGCTCAGCTGCCTGGCCTGAAGCGAAGCTGTCTTGCCCGGGAAGAGAGTGATCACGGGGTCGCGAGGTAACAAAGCTTAGGACGAGGAGAACCTAAATGGGAAAGGAGGTACCTCGGTGCAAAGGGGCGGGGGAGCGTCGGGAGCGGGAAAAACCTTCGCGAATTGGAGGGGCGGAGCTAACGTGTGATTGATAGGCGAGAAGCCTATGCAAGGGCGAATGGGAGGTGAGTGAGGGCGGGATCTGCTGTTGAATTGGCGCGGTGCTTTGGAGTAATAATAACTCACACGCACCAGGGACTTCAATGACCAGTCTGTGCTAACCGCTCTTTATGTTACCACATTCCGTGGTCACTGCAGCCTTATGGGTATGCATTTTATCTATCTCTCCTTTACACGTGGGGAAACGGAGGGTGAGGGATCTTCACTTAGGCAAGAATACAGCGGGGGTCCCAAATTTAGAAGCCTGACCTCAGAGCCCATACTGTTAATGGCCCTGCCCTTCAGAAAATCAAGGTGGAGTGGCGTCCAGTCAAGAGGATTCGGTTGGGTGGAATTGACCATATTGTTGGAGGATGTGCTATGAAAAGTGGGAAAAAAAACACTAAGTAGCAGGTTTTTCCTGCGCTGTGTGAGAGCTCTGAGGATAGAGCTGGGAGGCCGGGCCATGTCCCCTCTGTGGGAGCATTGCAGCCCCGCTGAGTGCTGTGCCCGGATTAACAGTAGGTGCAGAAAACGTTTTCTTTGGGGGCTGTGTTGTCTGCCAGGTGTGTGAAGTGAAAGCATTTTAGGGACTTAAAATGGAGATTGTGCTTTTAAATTGTTTCTGTCTTCTCTGGCTGCCATAACAAAATGCCATACAGTGGGTGGCTTAAACAACAGAGTATTTTTTGTTTGTTTTTGTTCTATTTTAATTCTCACCCAAGGATATTTTCCCCATTGATTTCTAGAGAGAGTAGAAAGGAAGTAGGAGAGGGGAGAGAGAAATGTCATGAGAGAGACACATAGATGGGTCGCCTCCCACCCCTACCAGGGCAGGGGAACTTGCCCCCGAGGTACCCTTGACCAGGACCCTTGGATCTGCAAGCTGATGCTCTTACCACTTAGCAACTGGCCAGGGTCAGAGTTCTCTTTTTTAAAATATATTTTATTGATTTTTTTTTTTTTTTTACAGAGAGGAAGGGAGAAGAATAGAGAGTTAGAAACATCGATGAGAGAGAAACATCGATCAGTTGCCTCCTGCGCACTCCCTACTGGAGATGTGCCTGCAACCAAGGTACATGCCCTTGACCGGAATCGAACCTGGGACCCTTTAGTCCGTAGGCCGACACTCTATTCACTGAGACAAACCGGTCAGGGCTTTTTTCTTTTTTCTTTTTTTCTTACAGTTCTAGAAGCTGAGAAGTCCAAGATTAAGGTCCCAGACTATTCTGTTCCCTGCCTAGGACCCTTTTCCTCTCTTGCAGAAGGTCAGTCCCCTCCTTACTAGTATCCTCACGTGTCTGGTAAAGAGAGAGCTCTCTCTTACTCCTAGAAGGCCACCGGTCTTAATAAGGATTAGGACCCACTGTTATGCCTTAATTTAATCTTAATTACCCTTTTCATTTTAAGTTAATTGCTTCCTGTAAGCCCTCCCTCCAAATAAAATAGAGACTCATGTTGGGGGTTAGGGCTTTAACACATGAATTGGAAGGAGGGTGGGACACAGTTCAGTCTGTAGCAATAGTTTATACCCAAGTAAATAACAAGTGATAATTGAAGACTGAAGATAATGAACACTTTCAAAACTTACACGCACCTGAGCTTCTTTCACATAACCTCTTCTTACCTCATTTAAGGAGCATGAGGTTTGTGCCTTAGCCCTGGTGGGGAATTCTAGGGACAACTTGTGTGGGAGGTCATGGTTGTCCTTCAGGCAGCCAATCTGAAGAGGTCAGAAAAAGCTACACCAAGCATTCTTAAAGCGCGCATAGTGTATTACTATTCGTGGATTACTATTAGGTTCGATGTATCTAAACCCTTCTTTAACTTCTGACTTAGCTTGTGCCGTTTCTGGAATAATGAGATCCATAATTACCATCCACAGGGAGTAAAATAATAATTACTTTTTTTTTTAATACTCACCCAGAGATAATTTTTCCATTGATTTTGAGAGAAAGTGGGAGAGGGAAAGACAGAGAAATATCAATCTCAGAGAAACACATTGATTGGTTGCCTCCTGCACATGCCCCAGGGCCTGGGCTGGGGAGGAGCCTGCAACTGAGATACATGTCCCCGACTGGAATCAAATCTGGGACCCTTCAGTCCACAGACCGACGCTCTATCCACTGAGCCAAACCAGTTTGGGCTTAACCTTTCTTTAAAAAAATAAAAATTTCTATTGATTTCAGAGGAAAGGAAAGGGAGAGAGAATCATTGATCGGCTGCATCCTGCAGGCCTCCTACTGGGGATGGAGCCTGCAACCCAGACATGTTCCCTGACAGGGAATTGAACCGTGACCTCCTAGTTCATAGGGCAGTACCCAACCACTGAGCTACACCAGCTGGGCAAGTCACTTAACCTTTCTGACTGTCAGTTGAGAGCTAGTAATAATACTGTCCACATGGTTGTTGTGAGGTTATATGAAAACAGTTGGAAACTACTAAAGAATTGGCCTTGGACTTAGATATTTAAGTTATGGGACATCCTCTACTCACCTCTGAAGAAAAGAAACCTCCACCTAACAGCCCCATGTCAAGCTGCTATTTATCCATCAATTTTTTATTGAATGCCTGCTAGTTGTCAAAGCACCTGGCATTCTTAGTGCTAGCGTCAGGGAAGAACAAGACAGACAAAGTTTTTTCTCTTATGCAGCTTATCCTGTACTGGGGAGGACTAAATAAATTGAGTTGAGTGCTATGAACTATGAAGCAATTAAATGCAGGGTAATGACATCAAAGGGTGACTTATAGGAGCGTGGCCTGTGTGTGTGTGCATGCACATGCATTTGGAGGGAGGGTGTTTGACCACTGTGGGGGCGCCAACTAAAGGGAGAGACTTCTCTGAGGAGCTGAGCTGTTGTTGAGGGCTCATCATTCCCTCGGAGGGACAGAAAGTGCAGAGCTGATAAGATCAGGCTGGATGCATTAGATGTCTGTAGGCTGACCAGTGAACTGTTTTAAGAGGCAGGAGCCAGACAGAAGGCTCTGATTCTTGAGGCCCAAACCTGTTTTGGGTTTGTACGGAAATGGAAGGTAGGATGGACTAAGAAGCAAACTAAAGATGTCTATAAAATAAGGTTATGTATGTTAACCTGTGCTGTGTAAGAAGAACTGTAATTGTACTTGTAATTCTCTGCCTGTGTGTCATGATGTTACTTACAGGTCTCCCAACAGGATGAAGCAGCATTTGCCAGGCCAATCCCGCCCTGTGCAGAAGTGAGGGAAGACTGCTGCAGGAGGGAATACAGGCGACATCTTTAATCCCAGGACACAGGTCTATGAGAAGAAATCTCCAAGCCTTTCGTAGAGGCATTAGAAGGCTGTCCAGGCAGCAGAAGTACCTCAGGTGAAATGCGGGGAGTTTCTGCATCAGGGCTTTTGTATTCTGCATTCTCCTAGAGCCTTTTGAGATAAATGTCGCTGGCTGGATTGCATGGTGCGGTGTAGCTTCGTGGGGATATGCACATGATGGGGAGAACATGATCTCCGCTTGCCAAATAATGTGCAGCCTGAGGAGAAAATCCGTACTCAGTACTGAGACTGCTCTTAGGAACTGATGTAGATTCCAGGCCAGTTCTTCCGGGCTCATCAGCGAACTACCAGACATTTTTCTCCCCTTAGGATCATGGCTGATAAAAACCAGGAGGTCGGTGGCATCCATTTTCCTTTTCCCTTCACACCCTATTCCATCCAGAAAGACTTCATGACAATGCTGTACCAGGTGTTGGAGGATGGCAAGATTGGGATATTTGAGAGTCCAACTGGCACTGTAAGTATGAACAGTTGGCCCAAAGGGCTCTTGGGAGACCCTGATTACAACTAGTCAGAGGTTTATTTGCCTATGCAGAGATTTTCATGGTTTGGAGTTGGGCAAAATAGTTCTCTCAGTTTACCTTTCTGAGTAATGCTCACTTCCCTCTATTAAACTGTTAAACACAACCCCTGGAACTAAGGAAAATTAGGCTATAGGCAAAGGAGAATTTGAATGGCAGTTGAAAGCATGTCACTGAAACATTTAAGACTTCTCTGGGCACACAGTTGCTTTGATATTGAGCAACACAGAAATTACTTTGGCTTATTCACCGATTTAACATGTTGATTTAGTCTCCAGGCACTTGGTTACTGAGTGCTGGAGGGATCCAGTCAAAGGCTCCTAAGTTTTTTCTTCCTGGCCTGGAATGAGGGATTTATTAGACACTGGCTGTTGAGGTTACTAGGGCTGTGGTAATCAGTTCCTGCTTCTCTCTTGCACTTTACTTATTTTTTTATAGCAAGTACTGTGTGATAGTGAAATGTATGTATCGCTGTGAAGGTCCCTCAACTAGGCTGTGACCTCCTGGAGGATAAGGACCTTGTGGTCCTCACATTAGTGTCCCTGTCATCTAGCAGAACTTGGCCCATTTTGCCCAAAGGAGGCTCCTAATAGGTGTGTGGAATGAATGAATAAAAGGAAGTGACTCATTCTTTTTCTCTCACTTGCTGATGGAAGCATGTCACTCTCTCCTGAGATGACATGATGTCCTGGGACAGGAAAAGTGCAGACTGGGGTACTGTATTGTTTCATTTCGTTCTTTCATATATGTGTAGCGAGTAGGAAAGAAGAAGTCCTGCAGTTAACAAAATGTGGGTCATAAATGTAATGTGCAGAGGTATTTTTTTTTTCAGTAATATTCTACTAGCATTTTTACCTTCCATTTAAACCCAGTGCAATATGATTTCTTCCCCTACCAACCCACTGAAATAATTTTAGGTTCAATTGTGACTTCCTGTTTAATAGATCTGGATTATCTCAAGCCCTTATTTTGACCACTCTGTAATGTTGACATTGTTAAACATATCCTCTTCTTTTGTTTAAAGCAATATAAAAATTTTAATCAAAGAATAACGCCTGTTATTTTAAAAGTCAAATTTATTGCCCTGCCAGGTTGGGCTCAGTTGGTTAAGCATTGTCCCATGTACTAGGAGGTTACTGTTTGATTCCCGGTCAGGGCACATGTCTGGGTTGTGGGTTGATCCCGAATAGGGGCTTGCAGAAGATCGCTGATTGATGTTTCTTTCCCATTAATGTTTCTATCTCTCTCTCCCTCTCCATTCCTCTCTCTGAAATAAATGAAAACTTTTTTAAGTCAAATTTAGCAAATTCGGTGCAATGGACTGATGCTTTTAATTCTTTCATTTGTTTCTTAAGAAATGTACTTTTTTCATGTAGCACATTTTGAAATTATAACCTATGTGCTCTTGTTTCTTGATTTGTGGATTTTAGTGATTGGTATCTTCCTCTTGTGATGTCTAAAATGTAGCTTTCTTTTTTTTTAAATTTATATATTATTGATTTTTTACAGAGAGGAAGGGAGAGAGATAGAGAGTTAGAAACATCAATGAGAGAGAAACATTGATCAGCTACCTCCTGCACACTCCCTATTGGAGATATGCCCGCAACCAAGGTACATGCTCTTGCCTGGAATCAAACCTGGGACCTTTGAGTTTGTAGGCCGACGCTCTGTCCACTGAGCCACACCGGTTAGGGCAAGATGTAGCTTTCTTACCATCCCTTTTCCCTGCCTCTCCTGATATAATTAGCTGTTTTTAGTCTCTGCTAAGTCAATGTACTGTGATTGTTTTTTCATAGGGTAATTTTATTTTTCTAGAGTTAATGCCTTTTAAAAGTTTGTTTAGTTTTTAATATGCTTATGCTAATTCCTCACACATCATCCAGTAGTCTCTTAATATGCTACAGATTTTCACACTGTCCAAAAATATAGTTGGCCCTTGTCTGTGGGTTCTGCACCCATGGGTCAACCAACTCCAGATCAAAAATGTTGGTAGGAAAAAGCTACCCTGTTGCTCACATGTACTATGTAGTTATAGCTATGACAGTTGCTGAACATGTAGAGACTTTCTTCTTGTTATTATTCACTAAACAATATAGTATAGCAATTATTTATGTAACATTTACATTATATTAAGTATTATAAGTAATCTAGACATGATTTAAAGTGTATGGGAGGATGTGCATAGGTTACATGCAAATACTAAGTCATCTATATATATAAAAGCCGAAGCGACCAGAATGCCAGAACAACTGGAATGACCAGTCGCTATGACACACATTGACCACCAGGGGATAGATATTCAATGCAGGAGCTGCCCCCTGGTAGTCAGTGCACTGCCATAGCCAACCTTCCACAGCCGGCCAACCTCCCCTGGCTCCTCCCAGCCGCTGACCTACCTCCCACAATTCCTCCCCCAGCTGGCAGGCCCTGGCTGCAGCCAGCAAGACAAAAGGCCCTGGCTGGCAGCCTGAAGGCCCTGATCAGCCTTGATCACCGGCCCGGCCTACGGACCCCACCCGTGCATGAATTTCGTGCACCAGGCCTTCCTATATGGGAGGTGAGCATATTCATACTTTTGTGTTCTTGGGGATCTTGGAACTAATTGCTCAGTAATACTGAGGGACAGCTGTAGTGCATTCCTATGAAACTTTTCATAAGCCAAAATGGCATAGAGTAGAGAGTGTCTTCCAGTTCCCAAAAGTTTGCTTTACGCAAGTTTGTGTTATACCACTCTGCTTTTACAAAAGAGCTAAGTTTGCCTAATTCGAACTTTCAGAAAGTCGGGGATACCTGTGTTCCCTATGTAAAATGATCATCTTAGTCTGCTAGAGTTGCTACAACAAAATGCTATAGACTGAGTGGTTTAAATGACAGAAATTTATTTTCTCGCAGTATTGGAGACGAATTTCCAAGAGTAAGGTTGCAACAGGCTTTAGTTTCTGGTGAGGATCCTCTTCCTGGCTTTCAGATGGCCATCTTCTTGCTGTGTCCTCACTTGACAGAGAGGGGGTGGGGGGGAGTGTGGGGGAGAGAGAGAAGGGGGTGAGAAGGGGAGAGAGAGAGATTTGGTATTTCTTCCCCTTTATAAGGACACCACCAGATCTACCAGAAGATCAGGGATACCTTTATGACCTCATTTTACCTTAATCACTTCATTAAAGACTATTTTCCCAATATGGTCATGAGTGGGTTAGGGCTTCAGCATACGAATTTGGGGGGGAGGGGGGATAAGTTGAATCCATAACAATAATCAATTCCATTTTACCCTGGAGACTTTCTTGAACTCCTTCGTCCATTTGTTCTAATCTGAATTAGTTGTTCCTTAGATCTACTTCACAGCAATTGCTGGAGGATTTCCCTTTGCTCCTTTTTTAAAAAAAAAACAACAACAAATTTTTTGAGGATAATTGGTATATAGCAATATGTACCCCTTTTAAGTCTACAATTCCAATGACTTTTGACAGATGTGAACACCCATATCATCACCACCTGCAGCCAGGGCCTGCCTTCCTGCTGACTATCAGCCAGGGCCTGCCAGCTGGGGGAGGAATTGTGGGAGGTAGGTCAGCGGCTGGGAGGAGCCAGGGGAGGTTGGCCGGCTGTGGAAGGTTGACTGTGGCAGTGCACTGACCACCAGGGGGCAGCTCCTGCATTGAACATCTATCCCCTGGTGGTCAGTGTGTGTCATAGTGACTGGTTATTCCAGTTGTTCTGCCATTCTGGTTGCTTAGGCAAATATATATATATATATATATATATATATATATATATATATATATATATATGACTTAGTATTTGCATGTAACCTATACACATGATGGTTGATCAAGATGCAAAACATATCCATCCCCCTGGAAAGTTCCCTGTACCTTCTTGAAGTGGCTCCCAGCTGCCGCCCCTCCATTCCTACCTTACCAGCCTCAGCCATTGATCTGCTTTCTGTAGATTAGCTTTATCTTTCCACTATTGCACAAAAATGGAATCATATAGTATGTACCTTTTGTTGTGTGGTTTCTTTTATTCACTCAGCATATTTTTGAGATTCATCCATGTTATGTTTATTTTTTCCTTATTTTTTTTTCTGTAATGGAGTCTCTGTTTCTTGGACTCATATCTTCTTAGTTTATTTCCTTGTTTTGGTAGAGAATCTTCCTGGAAAGGGCTGTGTAGGAGGTAAGTGTTTAAGACTTTGCTGGTCTGAAAATATATTAGTTCTACTTGATTGGTATTAATAGTTTGGCTGGATATATAAGTCTAGCTTCAAAATAATTCTCCCTCACAGTTGCTCCCTTCGTTCACTAGTCTCCATTGTTGCTGTTGAGAAGTTCAGTGGTAGTCTGCACCTCAGTCCTCTTTGACCTGATCCCACCTCACCCTCCCAAGTTTTCGGGATCTTCTCTTTATCCTTTGTGTCTGAAATTGCATGCTAATGGACCTGCTGTGCCTCTGTTAATTCCTTGTGCTGGTTTCTTGAGCACTTTTCATCTGGGACATGTACCTCTCATTCTGAGACATTTTCTTGTATTTGACAATAATCTTGTTGGTACTCCCTTTCACTGGGTTTGGGGCCTCCTGGTTAATCCTATAATTATGTTTTCTTCTAATTGCTCATCTCTTTGGGCACCATGGTTTTTTTTTGCTTTTGCCTAAAATTCTACTTCTTCCAGATTTCTTTAACTTCATTGCCCAGTCAATTCAGTTTATTTTGGTTGTCATCTCTTAAATATTCAAGAACTTATTCTTATTCTGTAATTTTTTTAAAAAAAAAATAGCATCCTGTTCTTGTTTCATGGAAATAATATCATTCTGAAGTTATCAATTATAGTAGTAGTTTGAAGTTTTTCCCTCCTGGCTCCCCCCTGCCCAAATTTGAGGTTCTATGTTTTGTTTTGAGGCTTTCCTCCAATGCCTGGCAATCCTTGACTGTCTCCTGTTGGTATTCCAGAAAATGCCACTGCAAGGCTGAGTGAAAGGCCTGTGATGGAGGCTGAGAACCCGTAGGCCCAGCCACTCTTTGGGGGCTTCCATTTGTCAGTATTTGTAGAATTTTCCCTAGAGCCATCTAGCTTTTCCAGAGAAGTCTTTCCTTTGAACTATTGCCTATTGGGTCCAAGCCTGACAGCCAGTAAAGTCATGGAGACATGACTTTAGGTCCATAGTCTCTCACTTAATGCTCTGCTTTCAGCTCTCTTCCCCACGCTTCACCCAGCCTGCTATTTCTAGGACCTCCTGGCTCAGCTTTACCAGAGAATAAATTGTGAGGAGTGGGACTGCAACTTGGGGGTCTAAGTATCCTTAAAAGAATTTCAGTTAATCCCTTTGTTTTCAGTGCTGTGCCTCGGCCCTGCTAGTTTCTGGGCCTTTCTGAGGGGGAATCTGAGGAGACCTCTGCGGACACCTGGGCTCAGTGTCTTTTACTCTGCTAAGTCAGTTCCATTTCTCTGCTTTCTCTCCTAAAACTTATTCCTCTCCCTTCTTCCACTTTCTTTGTTTTTGTGGGTATAAGCCTCTTTTATGCCTTTGGTATCATTTTAATGTATTTCAGAAAAGGACGTAGAAGAGCATGTGTACACACCACCTTGTTTAACCTGAAGGCCCACCTCCTCCCTCGCAGGTCTTTCCATCTTCAGCCCCTTGTCCATTCCAGGCATCCTCTTCCTCTACTCGGGCCTTCATGTTGGTGCTCTCGCTTCTGTGGCCTCATCTGTATACTTCAGTTGCCTTCAAGAAAAAGCCACTGTCTTCCACATCCCACCCCGAATAGAGCTGCCTCCTGCCCTTGTTCCCCACTGCCTGCAGGGGTGCCGTGCTGTTACAGGCTGTGCCTCATCTTCTAGTCCTCTGCCTCAGATGCCCGTTCCCCCCAGTGGTGCCTATTTCCCCTTAAGCATCATCTTTTTAAACCTTTCATGAGTCCACCTCATTGAGGTGACCTCTTGCCTTTGTGCCCACTGTGCTTTGTATAGCATTGCAGTTCTGGAGTCCGTGTCCCACAGGAATGCATACGTCAGATGTTTTAAGTTTGCGCCTGTGGGCACTTTCTAGAGAGCTCTGTGTTCCCACCATCAAGCCCAGTGCTTGCTACAGCGTAGGTGTTTAGAAAGAATGAATTTAGTTTTCTTCGCATAAACTTTTGAAACAAAATCCCCAGGAAATAACATTGTACAAAGCTAGGTATACTGTGGGTACTTTATTAAATTTATTTCAAAATAGGCGAGCAGTTGGTGATACATCTTTTTAACATTTTCCAGTCTAAAATTTCCTGTGGCCTTATTACGGAACATGGATCTGCAGGGCTTTGGTGGTCTTTTTTTCTTGATGTTAGAGTTTGCCACTGTTTTTTCTGGAAGATAACTTTGCCCATCCCCTCAGCAACCTCCTCAGCTCCCTTTCAGGAGGAGAGTGCTGGCTCTCTAACCAGGCGTCTGTGCTGGGCCACTGTTACATGGGGGATGGGGCGTCTCTCCCACTCCTCGCTTGATGACAGCTGAAGTGGATGGCTCTCCATTCCCAGGCAGCACAGAATGGCTGCCCCAGGTTTTCCTGGAATCTGCTGTCTGCAAGTCTTTGTCACTCGGTCTCTATCAAAAGTGGACAGAAATGGAACATATGGGGCTTTTCTAAACAAAGGTGAACCATTCATTCTTCAGAAGTAGCCAGCAGTCACAGGGCCTTCTGAGAATTTTATGAAAGCGAATAGATCCTTATCCCAAGTTAATAGTACTTTTCTTATCCTATGTAATAAAAGCCTAATATGCTAAGTGTCTGGTTGTCTGGTCGTCTGTTCAACCAATCAAAGCATAATATGCTAATGATATGCTAAGGCCGCTCAGCTGCTTGCTGTGATGCACACTGACCACCAGGGAGCAGACAGTTGACCGGTCAATCAGTTGCTGTCATGTGCACTGACCATCAAGGGCAGATGCTCCGACCTGTAGGTTAGCTTGCTGCTAGGATCCAGCCGATCAGGACTAAGCAAGATGGGCTGGACATTCCCTGGAGCCCTCCTGTGGTCCCTCCCCGGCTGGCCAACCTCCCACATCCCTCAGCCTGGCCTGCGCCTTCTCACAATCTGGGACCCCTCAGAGGATGTTGGAGAGCTGGTTTCAGCCCGAACTCACAGGCAAATTCGTGCACCGGGCCTCCAGTTACTTAATAGTAGCCACACATCCCCCTAAAAAACAGGCCCTGATTGCTCATTTATGTACCAGGTGTTCCCTCTCATCTTAGTGTAGGTATTACCCTTTATGTCTATTAACTTATTCAGTGCTTGCAGCAACTCTGAGGAAAGTCCTACTATTACTGGTATTCCCATTTTGCATTTTTAGAAACAAGCCTAGAGAAGTTAGCCTAAGGCAGTGGTTCTCAACCTTCTAATGCCGTGCAACCCTTTAATACAGTTCCTCATGTTGTGGTGACCCCCAACCATAAAATTATTTTTGTTGCCATATAACTGTAATTTTGCTACTTTTATGAATCATAATGTAAATATCTGATATGCAGGATGTATTTAGGCGACCCCTGTGAAAGGGTCGTTCGACCCCCAAAGGGGTCATGACCCACAGGTTGAGAATCACTGGCCTCAGGCCACAGAGCTGATAGGTGGAGGAGCCAGTATTTGGCCCAGGCAACCTGGCTGTGGAGTCTGAAGCTCTAGCCTAGTGGTTCTCAACCACTAATTAATTCTCAAACTAATTTTAGTTTTTTTGTTTTTTGTGGGTCGTGACCCCTTTGGGGTCAAATGACCCTTTCACAGGGGTCGCCTAAGACCATCCTGCATATCAGATATTTACATTACGATTCATAACAATAGCAACTTACAGTTATGAAGTAGCAACGAAAATAATTTTATGGTTCGGTCACAACATGGGGAACTGTATTTAAAGGGCCAGAAGGTTGAGAACAACTGCTCTAGCCACTGTGTTCTGCTGTTTCCCCCCCAACACTAGACACACGTGCATTTCACCTGCAGTTCATTCAAGCCCAAATTAGGCTCAGAACCTCGCTCTGGATGCTCTGAGGTCACCCCTGGGTTAAGCAGGAGTGGGGGAGTGACAGCCTGCACATGAAGATGTTGGCCTCCTGAGACTCACCTGAAATGACCTGCCCTTTGGACGCTAGAAGCAGCAGCTTTGTGAAGCTCACGGCAGCCGCCTTTCTAGAAGGATTGTTATAACAAATCCTGCAGCCTTGGGTGGCCTCAACAATGTAAATTTGTTCTCTCCCAGTTCTGGAGGTCAGAAGTCGGAAAGAACCAAGCCATCCCACAGCTCGATTTCACCGTTGGTTCTTCCGAGGGCCGTGAGAGAAGGGTCTGTTTGGCCCCGCTCGTTGGCTTGTCGATGTCTCTCTTTTCCCTGTCAATCACCTTCCTTTGCAGCCTGTGTATCCAAATTTCCCCTTTTTATAAGGACACCAGTCAGATTGGATCAGGGCCCACTTCATCTTGACTAACTACACCTGCAGTGACCCTGCCTCCAAATAAGGCCACATTCTGAGACTCTGGGGGTTGGGACTTTGACATGTATTTGGGGGAGATAAGATTCAACCCATAACATGGACCCACAGGGAGAATTCTGGTCTTTAAATCGAGAATCATGTTCTTGAGAGCAGTTGGTTTGTTTCAACACAATTATGAATGACAGGACTCCAGGACTGTTCGTGTTCTACCTGCACACCAGCTGCTCGAAAGCTGTCGCTCCTCCTCGGCACGTAGGTGGCATTTCGTGCTCCACATGTTTTTGCCTTAATTCTTTAGGAGGCTATTTATCCACTTTCTCACTTCTGATTATGTTGATTTACAGCAGTTACATGTAACCTGATAAGTCACTTCAGATTCTTTCAGGAGCAGTGACTTATAGAACTAAGTCAAGAGCGTCATTTTTTTTTTATTCCTTCCTTCATCCTACTTTTCCTGGCTATTTTCTTGCTGATTCCCTTCTCTTTCTTCCCCAGGCTGGTCTAATATTTAAAGTCAGACTTTCTTTGAAGCTTTAGTAAAATGGAAAGGTCATTTTGGAGGCTTGGTTTGTTGTTCTCTGTTTCTGAAAACATTTTTTTTCCTGTAGGGGAAATCCTTAAGTCTTATTTGTGGGGCCCTTTCCTGGCTCCGTGACTTTGAACAGAAGAAGCATCAAGAGGAGGCACGTCTCCTTAAGACTGGAACTGCCTCCTCCAGTGATGGGAAGGACCAGCCCCCATGTATTCCATCCTCACGTCGCGAGACCCCAGACACCCTGGGGCCTACTGGAGAACCTGACTGGGTTACTCAGTTTGTGCAGAAGAAAGAAGAAAGGGACCTCGTGGACCGACTAAAGGTGAGATCCAGGGTAAAAGAAGGGGGAGTGATCTAGGAAACAGGACTTCAGTGATTATTTTGGGTTGATTCCGAGATTTAGATATTTGTTCTTTGCCTTTACAGTGCCTCTTAGCTCTCCTGGCAGCTTTGTTGAGTTAATGGTGCTGCACCCTGAGGTCTTGCTGTCTTTTTTTGTTGTTAGTCCTCACGTGAGGATATTTTCCCATTGCTTTTCAGAGAGAGTGGAAGGGAGGGTGGAGAGAGAGAAACATCGATGTGAGAATCGTCGATGTAAGAGAGACTCTCACATCGACCTGTTGCCTCCCCGCATGTGCTGCCCTGACTGAGGGCGCAGAGTGAACCCACAACCCAGGTTCGTATTCTTGACTGGGAACCGAACCTGTGACCCTTTGGTGCATGGGTCGGCGCTCTAACCACTGCAAAACATTGGCCAGGGCCTTGCTGTCTTTTTATTGATTTTTTAAAATACATTTTATTGATTTTTTTACACAGAGGAAGGGAGAAGAATTAGAAACATCAAAGAGAGAGAAACATCAATCAGCTGCCTCCTGCACACCCCCTACTGGGGATGTGCCCGCAACCAAGGTACATGCCCTTGACCGGAATCGAACCTGGGGCCCTTCAGTCCGAAGGCCGACGCTCTGTCCACTGGGCCAAACCAGTTAGGGCTGCTGTCTTTTTAAAGCTGAGGTTGGCAGATCCCACTCATTACCCACCTGGGAAAGGGACCTACCTCGCTGTTGCCATTGGCAACATGGTTGCATGGCTGCAAACTCAATAAGGAATGTATTTGATTGTGAGAGTATGTGGCTTTGGAGGGGTATACAGACTTCCTGCAGTGAGCAGTGAGGCGGGGACCTGGCGAAACTCTGGGTCTGGTGATGAGTGCTGGCCAGGGTAGGAGAACTGCCCTGTGTGAAGGGGCGCTAGGCTGAGTAAGAAAGGCGTGGTGTGGGGCTTCCTGCAGGAGTCTCCTTCATGGCTTCTTCCCCCTTTAGAAGGAGCAGATCAGGAGGAAGAAGCGAGAAGAACGCCTACAGCAGCTCCGTCACAATACACAGCTCAAGTATGCAGCCAAGCGTGAGGTGAGTGTCATCTCCTGGGGTGGCTGCTTGGGGCCTCGGGGTGTATGTAGCTCCTTAGGGTGAGTGGCCAGGTCCTCAGGTTCCTCTCCCTGACCCCCACTCTCTTAAGTCCTTATGGCCCAGTGGATGGGAGCTTGAGCCAAAGGTTGTGATACCTGGGATATTGATGTCGGTGAAACAGCAAGACTGAAGTTAATGGTGTGTGTGTGTGTGTGTGTGTGTGTGTGTGTGTGTGTGTGGTCCTTTGGGATAGCCGCATTGAGGCTGACTCTGTCGAAGATGGGGCATCAGTACTGAGGTTATCTTAGCCCTCCTGCACTGCTCCTGTACAGAGACAGGAAGAAGAAGAGACAGAGCGTCTTCTCCGTCTCAGCAGGGACATACTGGCGGCAGGAACAGGGGCCGAGCCGCTGGAGCAGCTAGCATCTGGGGAGGAGGAGCTGGTCCTCTCAGAGTACGAGAGTGATGAGGAGAAAGGAGCCCCTACTGGGTAAGATCGCGCTTCCGCTCCACCACCGCCCTGCTAAGCCCACATGGGAGGCAGCTCCTTCCTCGTGCCCAGAGAGAGGCAGGCTTCCTTGTCACTCTTCGGGCATCTGGAGGAATGGAATGCCAGCCACCGCCTCTCCCCGCAGCCGGACTCCTCCTCAGGGTGCACAAGTGATAATGGCAGTGAGAGTCAGCCCTCCCTCTCTGCCGGGCACTGGCTACACGTGTGTTGATGCCATTATTCTCACATCAGTATTTGTGTCTTCCCTTTACACCTGAGGAAGCTGTGCTCAGCCAGGTGTGGTGCCTTGGCCAGTGCCACAAGGGAGCTGAGACTTGAACCCGCCCACCCAGCTCTCGGTCTCAGAATCTTAAGCACCAAACTGCATTGGGTACAGGTGCTTACCCACACCACCATCTTGGTTCCTGTGGCCTGTGACTTAAATCCAGGCCTTTCAGACAAAGCTGACTGAACAGTTCTTTATTGAACAGGAAACTGACCCTGTAACTAACTCCTTTTCTAATAGCCCAGGGAAGTGAGCATTTCTGCTTTTTAAAAAACCTGAATTACTAGGTGAACACAAACAAAAAATTCCATCTGATGACCCCACCTTATATACAGGGTAGAGCATATCTGAAGAAGGATTTGTGTTTTCTAAGAAGCTTAGACTAATAATATCGTTGACTAAACAGCCGCCAAGTAATGCAGGTTGACTTACAGTCCCCAGTGCTGATGGGCTCCTCATTCATTCCTAGAAAGGGTAGACCTCGTTTATTCACACATCTAGCCTTGCACCGAGATCCTGCTGATTCTGTGCACTATGTGGCGTATGATTTATTTAGTTAGTTTTTTAATTTTAGTTTTTTTGTTTTTTTTTAATTCTGAGGGGTGGAGAAATTGATATGATCATGAGTCACAGCATCTTTTATTCCCTCACCGGGTCATTTGGGGCTTCACTCAGGAAATGTGCATGGAATTGCTGCTGTTTGCAGGCTGTGGGAGGGTGCTCCGTAGAAACAAGACACACCCAGATCTGCCTGTGGACAGGGTCGGGTGGTTGAGGAGACAGAAGAAGAAATGGATTTTGAAAAAGATGATTATCACAGGGACCATGGCAGTGTGTCACAGGGCAGGCAACCCTGCCAGGGGAGATTGAGGAACGCTGCCCAGAGCAGGTCATGTTTATGAGGAGGTCTTGAAGTTGACTAGCAGTTGGCTAGGTAAAGGGAGGAAGTGAGGGAGAGAGCATTCCTGGCACAGAGCACAGCATGCCCAGGCTCTGATAGAGTGGTAGAGTCAAGTTCTCTTGGTGAACTGAGAGAAATCCCATTTGTTGGAAGTTAGACAGTGAGAGGAGAGGAGCCTTGGATGACAGTCGAACATCGACCTTAGGGTTTTGGGAATACCATGTCCTTTCTCTCTCTGTCCGCTCCTGAGCGGCAGTGAGAGGATGGCCTTGGTGTTAGCCTGGGCTGTCTCCCTGACCGAGAGCACAAGCGAGCACCTGCTGCTTTGCTGGAACTTCACTGCTGGGACGTGTCTGTCTCCTTCTAGCTCAGAGCTCAGTCCTCAGTTGAGTTCTTAGTAAGATGCTCAGTAAGTGTGTTTCCAGTTGGCCTGCGCTTGCTGAGAAGAATGTATTCATGTGTTTTGTTTTTCTCTCAGATTAGATGAGGATGAGGATGACCTGGAGGAAGAACATGTAACTAAGGTAAGATGCCATGTCCTAAGCTTCGTGCTGTGATTGGCCTGGAGTCCAGGGAAAATGTGAGGGTCCCTCTTGTAAGTGAGGAGCCTCCAGCCCACTGACTCCATCTCTCCAGACCCAGACCCAGGTCTCTAGATGCTTACCTGGCAGGCTGGTCTGGGCACCTGGGGAGACATCTCGTGGGAGTGATGCCTGGGCTCATGCACCGCAGGACATGGAAGAACACCCATTCTGGGCCAAGGACCCTGGGTCTCTCTCTGCATTAGGGGCTGGGGAAGGCCAGGGCAGGTCAGAGTGAGAGCTCTTTGTCCTTTGGATGTCTGATAGCATGCTCCTCTTTGGTTCATATTTTCATTTGCTTGGAGAGCTATGGGGCATATGTGGTGCCAACACTTCTCAAATTCAAATCATTTGGTTTCAGTCATGTAATACTTTGTTTTCTTTGTTGAAACTAGACACCCCCCTCCCTTTCTCTCTTTTCCTCTCCTCACTCTTCTAAATCTTAGCCGAGTACAGAGGAAGTGTCCAGCTCAGCCTCCTCCTGCTTTACTGCCAGCCCCACCCTCCATGCCCTTGGGAGGTGCGTGTGGAGCAGCCCCTCACCACTCCCAGAATCTTAGGGACCTTTTCCGTGTCAAGAGTCACCACTCTGGGAAATACTTTTCCTAAGGTGGCCACGCCCTCCAGAACAGTTGGATTAGAGGCTGAGCATGACTGATAGGAGGAGGCCCGCCTCGTGGGCATTCTCTCGAACTTCAGGAGTTGAGGGTGAGGTGGGGAACCCTGGTATTTCGCTAAGATCTTCTGTGGGACAGTTACCTTGCTTTAGGTGTGTATATGTGTGGTCCCTTTCCCCACTCCCTCAGCCCATCACCCATGGCATTCCTTGATGTGCAGAGCATACTTGAGGATGTTACGCTGTCTTTGAAATCCCCTGCTTTTCCTCGGCGCAGATTTATTACTGCAGTCGGACCCACTCCCAGCTGGCCCAATTTGTGCACGAGGTACAGAAGAGCCCCTTTGGCAAGGACACCCGGCTCGTCTCCCTCGGCTCTCGGCAGGTAGACAGGCAGGGCGCCATCTACTCCCTCCCCTGTACCTTCGTCTTCCTCTCCCAGGCAGGCTGAGGAGGGGAGGATGGCCCCTTCCCGGGCCTTGCTGACCCGTGGAAGGAAATGGGCGAGGGCTGGTCTGCAAGGCTCTGGTGGGCTGCTGTGTATCATGGAGCAGCACCATTTCTTCAACTCTTGCTCCTCTGTCTCATAGAACCTTTGTATAAACCAAGACGTGAAAAGCCTCGGTTCTGTGCAGCTGATTAACGACCGCTGTATGGAGCTGCAGAGGAGCAGACACGGTAAAGGAGCAGCCTCCGGGACCATCCTGGGCCTTGGGCAGTGCTGGGAGTGAGGCGTGGGGGGGGCAGGGGCCAGCCCAATATAGACAGTATCTTAGTGGAAATGATGGTTCTTCCTAAAGAGCCTCTCCCTGGGAGGAGGCGTGTTTGCTTTCTGGGTCAGTGTTAATTCCGAAATCCGGGTTTTGAACACAGAGTAAAATCCCAGAGTGTCATGATGAGACCAGAATAAATAGTTCACGTGAGGGTTTTGTGGACATGGCCTTGCTGGCCTGCTCCTGGCCACAGGACCATTACTGTTCTTTCTGCCTTTGCCCCATGCTGTCACCCACAGAGAGCAAGAACAGAGCTGAGGACCAGGAGCCCAAGAGGAGAAGGCAGGCACCCCAGGCTGCCTGTCCCTTCTACAGCCATAGGCAGCTGCAGCTCCTCCAGGACGAGGTGCTGCTGGAGGTGAAGGACATCGAGCAGCTGGTGGCCCTGGGGAAGGAGGCTGGGGCCTGTCCCTATTATGGGAGCCGGTTTGCCATTCCAGCTGCCCAGGTGAAGACCGTGGAGGGTTGGGCGGTAGCTCTTGGCTCTAACTGCAGCCTAGGCTGTGAGGGAACTCCTTACTCCTCTTAGTTAGGGAAGATGTCACTGGCCATGGTTGGACTGACCACCACACTGCACACTGATGACACGTAACCCACTCTCCCAGGGCATAGGGTCACAGGAGGCCCCGGTCCCTTGGGAGCTGTTCTGCAGGCACTGTGGCATTATGGGGAGTCAGACCCAGGAGAAGGTGTGCATTCCTAGTTGAAACTACAGTGAGAGATGCCAGGGCAGACACCGTGAGGAACGGGAGGGAGCTAGTGTGCACTTCCTGCAGCATTTGAGAGGACTATTTTCTACACCGGCCATATGGAGTATTATTTAAACAGGAAAACTGCCAATTTAACAGGTCAAAAATTACACTGTTATTTGGTTGTTACGATTTAACATCTCTTGCTACTTCGCTTCATTTGAGTGACTTTTAGAAATAGGATATTATTTGTGGAGAATTACATATAATCAAGAAAATGTTCAAATTGATTTTAAAAGATACAGGGAAGTAATAATTTCATGTGGCAGTAATTGCTCATCAGTCTATTTCCCTGGACTGCGTGTGTGGTCCTCGAAGCCGTGCAGCAGCCCTGCGGCAGCACTCACGTCCTTCCCGGGGTCTGCCACAGTGAGGGCCAGCGCTGTAGACGCTGTGTGCCAGTGCCATAAGAGATCCTGAAATTCTTATGATCTTGACTTTTTAAGGCACTTTTCGCCTCATTTTTGCTTTTATGGTATCCCATTGAGCTAGCTAAGGCAGATACTTTCCATATTCTACACCTGGGGATACTGATGTCCAGAAAGATGAAGTGGTTTATCTGTTTTCTCACAGCAGGTGAGTAATGGAACCATATTAAAGCTTGGGTCTTAAGTTTCCAGTTTTCTGGATTTTCACTTTGTTTATCAGTATTCTTGTTACTGGAAAATCATCATAACACCAGAGCCACTAAAAAATGTACAGAATGTTTTTATTTTTGTCACCCCCAACCCCACTTCTTAACCCTGTTTTGACAGTTTATCAAGCCCATTTTGCAGATGAGGAAAATGAGGCTCATGGAAGCTAAGTGACTTTCCCAGAATCACACAGAAAGGAAGTGACAGCTCCTGGACCAGAGCCCTGGGCTGCCTTCTGCTATGCTAGTGGTTTTCACGTGTTTGTTTTTTTTAGGAAATGTGGGTGCCTCGGGCTAGCTTGGGGCATGGACAAGGCTAAGCAACTGGGGTTCCCCTCCCCATAACCCCACTCTTAGTTCATTCGGAAATCAGATCAGCTTCACTTTTGTTTCATATATTTGATGCTACACATAAAACTTTTGAGGAAAGACTCTGTTGCTAAAAGCACAGTACGATGCCATCCTTTCTCTACACCTATCCTGAGCAGGAAATGAAACTGTTCACACCAGGAACTTAGAGCAGGCTGGTGACCCTGCTCCAGGAGGGAGTCCCGCCCCGCTCAGGTGGCCCCATCTCCTCCCAGGTGGTGGTGCTGCCCTACCAGATGCTGCTGCACACGGCCACCCGGCAGGCCGCGGGGATCCGGCTGCAGGGCCAGGTAGTGATCATCGATGAGGCGCACAATCTGATTGACACCATCACAGGCATCCACAGTACGGAGGTCAGTGGATCCCAGGTAGGTCAGCCTCTCCCTATCGGAGCCAGGGTTTATCATGGGGCAAAGGAACATTTCTCTAACTGCCTGGACCCAGGATTCCTCCAGAAATGGTGCTTGGTGGTACACTGCAGCAAGGCGGCAGCCTCATTAGAGGCGACTGCTTTCCAGCGGATCTCAGAACTGGGGTCTAGCTCAGGCAGAGGGGCTGGTGTCTTGGTCTTCACTGGCCTGTGTGGTCCTGAGTCCCTCCAGCCCAGGATGCTACTAACCACTCCATGATCCAGGGAAATGGCTTGAGATAAGCAGGGTGCTCATGTAGTTAGATGTCATTATTATTGATATTGCTTTGAGAGGATTTAACTGAAGAATGCTCAATATTTCTGAAAGCTACTATTTACATATTGCCTGTTATGTGCCATGCACTGTAGGAGTTGTCTCTGATGTTCATGTCTACTCTACAGTGGGCTGGCATTCGTATTTAACATTGAGAACTCAGAGAAGTTTAAGCAGTGCCTAAGGTCACATAGCTAGTCAGTGAGAAACTGGGCTTTGACCATGGTTTCTGACCCTGAAACCCACAAGACATTCCACCACCTCTACTGACTAATCCCTGGGTTGATCTTAGGCCAGGACATGATGGTGACCTTGAACTGTCACTCTTAGTAGGCAACACGTCTTTTCCAAGCCCAGTAAAAACTAGCAGGGAGCTTCATTACGGAGATTCAGCCTCTTGCTTTTTCCCTGGCACAAAGTGGCCACTGCAGCAGAACCTGCCTTCCTTCCCCCCTCTCGAGTCCCACCAGCCCACAGGCCTTTAAAACCCACACCTTTAATCCGTAACCAGCCCTTCTCTCCTCACCTTGACTGCCTCCTGTGTGTCCTGAGCTGGCATTTTCTAGCCACAATCTAGACAATTGGCACAGCCCTATGCCACTTGCCCAGACCCTAGTCTGCCTTCATGCCCATTTCTTCTTTCCTTAGCTCTGCCAGGCACATTCCCAGTTGCTCCAGTACATGGAACGATACAGGTGAGACACCACCTCCAGAGGGGAAGGGAAAACCCTGCTCAGCCTCAGCGCCCCTAAGCCAGCCTCTGAGAGGAGGCAGTTAGGTTGGCACCTCTGCGGGGTGGCCTGGCGTGCTGCTGTCTCCTGTGTGTGTGCACCCACATAGGCCAGGGGTGCTCAGGACACAGCACCTGGCTCTGAAGGTCTTGGGCCACAGCTGGCCTGTTTTTCTGGGGGAGTATTTGTAGCTTGTGACCCAGTTTGATAGACACCAGCCAGAAGTGCCTCTGCTTGGGGCACTTAGAGGGGAAGGTGCTGTTGGAGTAACCCACTTGCTGTCTGTTGCTTTGTCCTCAGGAAGCGTTTGAAGGCCAAGAACCTGATGTACATCAAACAGATCCTGTACCTGTTGGAGAAGTTTGTGACTGTGCTGGGTGGTAAGGCTTCCCACGACCCCTAACTCCATCCTGCTCTGCTCGCTGGACTCAGCTCCCTGGACGCTGTCAGGACGTCTAACTTTGACCTTTTTGGGGATCCTGGTTTATTTCACCGTTCTGAGGTAGTAATGGCACTACAATGCAAGTGAATGGCGTTTTACACGATGGGGTGCTCCTGTGAGGACGGCAGCATGGGTGTGTGACCCTCAGTGACACGAGTGAATAAAGCTAGAGTCTCTGGTTGCAGAGCCCAGTGAGAGGAACTAGAACCCACTGGCTCCACGTCCCATGCACCTTTCCAGCGTTCTGTGCAGCAGCCCTGCCCTTTCCCGGGGACCCCTTTGAAGGCTTTCATGGGAGCAGAAGTCCAGGATGCCAGCGTGATGGTTCTGAGGGGATTTTGTCTCATGTTGGTGCTCTTGGCTTCCACCTCTGCCTTGCCTCTGTCACCAAGCAGCTGGGCGTGCCTGTTGGCACCTGCCTAACCTGGGGGCTACTCTGTCCCTGCCTCCTTAGAGGAGGTGTGAAAAGAATGAAATCACCAGGCTTGGGGCTCCATATCACATGTCGGTCAGACTTTGAGGCTTCCTGGAACATCTGTCCTCAGTGGGGGGTCTGTGAGTATTAAAACTAGCAAAAAGCCGGTGCACAGACAGATGTTCTTACTTGACTAGACACTAGTTCTTACTTGACTGTGCTGTGTGAGAGGATGGGGAAAAGGGACCACCACCTTGACCTGTTTGAATTCTCTTTTAGGGAACATTAAGCAGAATCCCAATACACAGAGCCTCTCACAGACAGGTAAGAGGGTGGCCCTCATGGGCTCAGGGCTGGTCTGAGCCAGTTCAGAGCTTCACTCTGGGACCCCAACACCATGTTCTTCAGAGCAGGACCCCGAGGCTCGTTTGTTTACTCTTAGGGACAGAACTGAAGACCATCAATGACTTTCTCTTTCAGAGCCAGATCGACAACATCAACCTGTTCAAGGTAAAGGTTTTACTGGTTCATGTTAGCTCATCAGATCTTACCCTTACCCCCACCTGTGGGCAGAACATTGTTAACACTGTGGAAGGAATAAAAAGGAAATTCCATCAGTCCTCGGTCAGTCCAGAGGGCTGAGGATCTGCAACACAGACATGCCATTAACCCTAAGGGGAAAAAAAGACAAGTAATGTCAGTAACAAAAGAGGATCCTGGCCCTAGGGTTGAAGGGTCAGAGAGATTAGGGGGAGATTAGATTAGTAAACGCAACTAGAGATGCCCCGGCCCTCCGATTTCCTCCATCTTTCTTGGGGCACGGTCTTTCCCCTGGCTGCTGGATAGAGCTGGAAGTTAATTTGTGAGTGTGATCCTGCTGTTGGGCTGAGATGAGTGAGGTCACAGCTGGGCCACTCTGCTTGACCTTTCTCTCGACTTTCCACTCCAGCCGTGGCTTATTGCAGCCTCACATCTTTGCTTGCTCCAGGCCTACATATCAGTGCTCTCCCTGGAGGGAGGGGGCGGGGGGGCGAAGGGTACAGCCACTGCTACTAGACTCACAACCTTATATTCTAGTTTACTAACAGTAATGGAGCAGTTACCATGTTTGAGGCAGTGCGCCAGGTTCTGTGACTGGAGAGTAGGGTGTGCCATCACCATTCTAGAGCAAAGGAAGCTGAGGCTCAGCGAGGTCACCATAAGGACACCACAGACAAGCCACACGTAAACGGTGCATGCCGAGCCAGTGTGCCAGCCCAGCCGCACAGACTCAAGACCCTGCTTTCTTTCCATCGGGCCTTTCCTTTTCAAACCAGCTGCCCTGACTGGTTTGGTCATGGTTACAGCCATTACCCCCTCAGACAGGCTGGCAATCCTGTCATCTTTGAGTCCATTCTCCCACTGTGTCTAACGTCCCAACTGTGGCCAGGCCCCATAGCCTGGAATAGCTGTTGGGTTTACCCTACCTTTTCATTTCCACAGCTGCTGCTTCAATGCAGTCTTTTCCTTTGCCTTCTTTCTCGTCTTCTTGATTTCATTCTGCCTCCCGTCTAGTAACTTTTATAAATTATAGTTTAGTGAATCTTAATTGAAAGATACCATTCTTATGGGAATTCTTTAAAGGCTCCAAAGTCATCGTCTTGCATTCCAACCTGACTGCACTGCAGGTGTCCCGTGAATAAGTCCCAGGCTTTACCTCCTTTATGCCTGTGCTCATAGGGTTTTTGTTTTGTTTTGTTTTTTTAATATATTTCATTGATTTTTTTTTACAGAGAGGAAGGGAGAGGGATAGAGAGTTAGAAACATCGATGAGAGAGAAACATAGATCAGCTGCCTCCTGCACACCCCCCACTGGGAATGTGCCCACAACCAAGGCGCATACCCTTGGGCCGGAATCAAACCCAGGACCCTTCAGTCTGCAGGCTGACACTCTATCCACTGAGCCAGACCTGTTAGGGCTCCTATGGTGTGTTTTTTTAAGACTAACTCTTAATCCTTCAAGGTCTAGCTTAGGTGCCGTCCTGGCTAAGGACAGCAGAGGGGCAGAGCTATCACCCCACACCTTCAGGAGGGGTGGAGCCATGCAGACTTGTGAAGGCTGTGCCTGAGGCCTGGCAGAGGCCCTCTCTTGGGAGAGCACTGTGTGGTGTAGGGGCAGTGGGACCGAAGTGACCTCAGCAAGGAGGGTGACACGGTTGGCCTCAGGAGGCTTTGGGCTCCCTGGGAGGTGGTGGTGACGGATGCTCCAGAGGCTTTGGAGAGTGGTTATCGGTTTTTGTTTTCCAGCCTGATGACATTTTCCATGTACCTACAAGCGGCTTTGGTTTTGCAGGTGCGGCGCTACTGTGCAAAGAGCATGGTCAGCAAAAAGGTACGGCTGCCCTTCCTTGGGGCCTGGGTGGGGTCCAGCTGCACCCCTGCTTGCTGCCCTCACAGCTTCTCTCTCCTACCCTGTGGAAACTCGGGCACCTCTTCTCTATTGTCCTCACCGGGAGCATCCTTGCTGGGTTGGGGAGGGGCTGCCAAGATGCCTGGTGCTGGGGTGGCGGGAGGGAGGGTGCTGGTTGAGATGCAGATGAGATGGAAGCCTCTTGTCCACCCTGGCCTCCCTCACGGCTGCCCTCATTTGTCTCTGTTGCTCTCATTCCTGCTTAGCTCTTTGGCTTCACAGAAAGGTATGGGGCAGTCCTCGCACCCCCCACGGAGCAGCCCAGACTGGCGGGGTTCCAGCACTTCCTACAGAGCCTGCAGCCCAGGGTGACTGAGGGTGAGTCAGGAGGTGGGGGCTGGGCTGCAGACCCTGGGCAGGTATGTTCCTCACACGTGGACTCTCCCCAGAGAACCCCGTTAGCCCAACTGCAAGGAGGCTCTCTGCTCTCTCCTGTGGTCCCAGCCTCTCTCCCTTCCCCTCTGTGCAGCTCCCACAGCCCCTGTGGAAGACGGGGCGGCCAGGGTGCCTCGACCCGCTTCCCCGCTGATGCACATCGAAGGCTTCCTTGAAGCTCTCACCACTGCCAACCAGGACGGCAGGGTCATGCTGAGCCGCCAAGGTAATCCAAGGGGGAGCCAGCCTGGAGCTGGAGGCCAGAGCGTGAGAGCGGCCTTTACTTCCGTCCCAGCACCTCCCGGGGTCAGGACAAAGAAACATGGTGATGCCAGCCTCCTGTGACCTGGGCAGGCAGTGGGGGTAGAGAGGAGGGATGCGGTGTGTAGGATGGTCGGTTGTCTCAGGCAAGGATGTGAGAGGAGCCGTGCAGCCTAGTGGTTAAGGCAATAAGGGCTTTAGCTTGAGCCTTGGTTCCATCACCTACAAGCTGTGTGTCTTGGACCAGTTTCTTTGCCTCTGAACCTCGTTTTCCTCATGTGAAAAGGGAGTTAATAGTACTCTACCTCACGGTTGCCCTGTAGATTAAGTGGGATTTGATTTAAAGAGAAAGTGATTATCTCTTATCCCCCCTACATGGACCCCTTTGCCTCAGAGGGTAGAAGTGTTTGTTGGGCCTGTACCTGCCTCCTTCCCATGTAGCTCTTTTCTTTGTCATTTTATCAGGCAGCCTCAGTCAGAGCAGCTTGAAATTCTTGCTGCTGAATCCAGCGGTGCCTTTTGCCCAGGTGGTGAAGGAATGCCGGGCAGTGGTCATTGCGGGGGGCACCATGCAGCCGGTAAGGACACCGGATCAGGCTCCTGTGCCCGGGTGTGGATGGGACGGTGACAGGAATGGTGCACAGTCAGGCCTCTTCACCTCATCCCTTGGGTTCCCAAACCAGAAAGGGCGTGGCTTGAACAGGCCAAACAGTGTCCACCAGGTGGCACTGCTATACTGTCTCACTGCTGGGCCTTGCAGGCTTTGGGGATGGGGCATTGCCACTGCTCCTGTGTGTTCTGCGGCCGTGGGATCACACTTCTCCAGAGAAAGTCCTGCTGGAGTTTCTGCCCCACACTTAGTGCCTTAGTGCCACTCCCTTGCTGTACCCACATAGATACAACTTTCCCTCTCTTTTACAAATTTAAATGTATTTTTAGAAAAGTATTATATTTTCATTTTAGAAATCACAGATAAGCAAAAACAGGAAGAAGGGTCATCATTTCACTAGCAAAAGATTCATTTGGTGCATATCATAGTTGTATGCATAATTTTTACAAATATACATACATATTTTTAAAACAAAAATATGGCATTATCTGTAAATGCTGTTGTTATAATTCGCTTTTTCTTACTCAGCAACAAAATGCCATACACATTTTTCTTGTCCGTAAATACTTATTTCACCACACTTTGGCTATAACATGTAATGAATGTATTATATTTTACTATATATAACCACTTTTGTTAGGTATTTAGGTGATTTCTAGTTTTTCTCTAGAAACAGCAGAGTTTAAACAATTGAGTGGTAAATGTAACCATTCCCTGCACAGTGGTTATTTCCTTAGGAGATGTCCTAGAACAGCGGTCACCAACCGGTGGTCCACGGACCACTGGTGGTCCGGTGAGGTCCGAAAGGTTGGCGACCGCTGTCCTAGAACAGGACTTCCTGCATGAAGAGCTACTCGGCATCCTCAAGCAGTCTGTTCCCAGCCTCAGCTGCCTGTTAGATTGCCCCTGTAGCTTTATTGTTTTTCCATTCTTTCATGTGTCCAGACCTGCGTATTTTTTTCATTCGTGTATTAAAATAATTGGTGGTCATTATGGCTCAGTGCTCCAATCCATTGCAGCCTGTGGGAACCTCGCTGCTGCTGCTGGTCCTTGTGATGTGGCCTCCTTAGTCTTGGGATGCTTTCTTTCTTCCTGGCACAAAACACCCCAGACCGCCTGGTGCTTTCTTTGCCCCAGATCTGGAATCATTCATTTCTCCAAGGTGCCCTAGTTTCTTTTACTGGGGATGGGTACTTAGAAACCAAGATCTGGGTGCTGTGTGCATGCAGTGTTCCTGGATGATTACTGTTTGTGGGTCTTTTCAGTACCGACCTGGGAAATATGTTTTCCGACATCATGAGACCATATTGATATTTCTGATTCAAAAATCAATGTATTTGACCTTATGCTGTATCTCATTTCTCAAGCTAAACTCTTGTTTTTTTTTATCCTATATAGAGGCCCAGTGCATGAATTTGTGCACGGGTGGGGTCTGGCCAGCCCACCCCGATCAGGCCTGTCTGGCTGGGGAGAGAGGCCGCAGGTGATTGGCCAGCAGGCCCTGCCCCTAGTTGGGGTGGAGGGACCAACTGGGGGCAGGACTGGCCATGGGAAGGGGCTGTAAGTGGTGGGCCAGCTGGCCCTGCCCCCAGATGGGGTGGGGGAGTCAATTGAGGGTCAGTAGCCAGGGGAGGGGCCATGGGAGGTTGGCTGGCCAGCCCCACCCCCTATTGGTATGTGTGGGGGCAATCAGGGGCAGAGATGGCTGGGGGAAGGGGCCGTAGGCCGATCTGGGTGGTGGGGGCT
>PVJC01016242.1:0-33947 GCA_004026665.1 Murina feae | reverse complement strand
CTGCTCGCCAAGGGCCGAAAACAGTTTCCCTCTCGCTCCTGCTGCAACGGACGCTGCCTAAACGTTTACTCAGGTCCGTGAGTGGCGGCCGCCATGTTGGCTGGGCTAATTTGCATACAGCCGCTCTGATTGGCTGGTGGGCGTGGCTTACCCTGTCTCGGAGAAATGGTTAATTTTAATATTTCGCTTTTATTAGTTTAGATGTAATGTGGTAGGCTGAATAATGCTCCACCCCCAAGATGTCCACATCCTAATCTCCAGACCCTGTGAATATGTTATTTACATGGTAGAAGGGACTTAGCAAATGTGATTAATCTAAGCATCTGGAAATGAGGAAATTCCACTGGGTTATTCTGGTAGGTATAGCATAATCACAGGCTTCTTTATAAGAGGAAGGCAGGAGGGTCAGAATCAAGTAGGAGATGTGAGGATGGAGGCAAAAGGTTGGAGTGATGTGAGGAGGAAAGGGTCAAGAGTCAATGAACACAGTAGTCTTCAAAGGCTGAAGAAAGCAAGGAGAAGTTTTCTCCCCCCTTGAGACCCATTTAGATCCCCAGAACTTTAAGGTAATAAATTTGTGTTGTTTTAAGCCAATAAGTTTGTGTTCATTTCTTATAGCAGCAATAGAAAACTAATTTTGAAATAAAATTTCCAAATAAATGCATAAGAATCATGATTATTAAAATTTTAAATTGTTTCCAATTTTTTCTTGTTATAAATAACTAGGAGCCCAGTGCACATATTGTGCACTCAGGGGGAGGGGGGGCGGTCCCTCAGCCCGGCCTGTACTCTCTCACAGTCTGGAACCCCTTGGGGGATGTCCACCTGCTGGCATGCCTGGCCAGCCTGAGTGAGGGGCTGATGGCAGTTTGCAGGCTGGCCAAGCTCACCCCACCCACCCCATAGCCTGCCACCCGCCTCCTTTGCTGCCAGCCTCCATCTTGGCTGAGTTAATTTGCCACTCTGATTGGCTGGTGGGCATGGCGTGGCTGGTGGGCGTGGGTTAGGCATCCTGGAGAAATGGTTAATTTCAATATTACTCTTTTATTAGAGTAGATGCTGGAGACTATCCTTATGAATAAATCTTGGCATGCACTTCTGATCATTTTTTTTTAAATTTGGAAATGGGACAACTGTTATAGTAATTGATTTTTATACTTTTAAATACAGAGATATTAAGAGAATCATACAACAAACACTATATTCACACAAGGTTAATTTTTACTAACACTAGATTTTGTATATAATAAATAAAATATCAGTAGTGGAGGTTAAGTATCCTTTAATTTGCTTTCCCGTTCTGCTTCCTTACCCCTTCTCTTCCAAGATATATACTGACAAATACAGAAGGATTCACAAATGTGTGAGTCATCTTTGCACATTGGCTATGTAATCTCCGTGTGGTTCCAATTTTAGTGTAACACATTGACAAGGCGAGCGCCAGTTTTCTTTTAATCTTAAGAAAAACTTGAAGAAACATAGCCAATGTCGTAAATTATAACTTGTTTATGGCAATAATATGTTTAGAGTATAAAATATGAATCTGCATAGAAAGTAAAAGGCAAAAAACAATTAAGAAAAAGAAGAAAAAAGGTTAAAATAAATAATGAACTGATCATAGCAACTTTTTTCTAAATGTGCATTTGATCTCTGTTTATTTGATCTCACATTCAAAGTATTAATACAAGTTAAACTTATGAAATCTTCAAATTATGCACTTCTAAGCCATTGTTGATTTTGTCACAGTTCCAAAGTTAGATCGGCGTGTGTTCTGAACTGGGAAGAAAATTAGATTGTTTTCTTTACTGTAATTCTACTGTTTTATTAGGGTGCCACACAGGCTACTTTAAAGTCTAATTTGAGAATGGGTCCCTTTGACAAGCTTGGTCAGAATTTGAGCAAACCCTCTATGTAAGCAGAACACAACTTAGCTATGAGGATGAAGATTCATTCCTATTACAAGATATCACAAAACTCGAATTTTGGCTTAATGAACTTACCAAATAAAAATGTCTAAAATATAAGGGTTTCTCAAGGTATGTAACTTAAAATAGGATCCCAAGTTGCATATATAACATTTTAAGTTTATGTTGAAAGAACGGAGTCATTTAGAAGAACACTTCTTTTACTCTGGTCAATCTAAATATTTCAACACAAATTTTTAAATATTATACTTTGTGTAAGAGCCACAGATAGACATTATTACCATTGAAAAGCTACACTTTTTGAATTAACTCCTGTAAAATATCTTTAAAAAGCAAAAGATTATAGGGCTAAAAACTAGTATTTGTGTAGTACTTGAAACAAGGTATTTATTATATTTCTTAAATTTCACAAACAAACTATTATGTATGTCTCATATAAAGCTGTGAACAATGTGGTTTGTTAATTAGTTTGAATTAAAAAAATAAAGAGTAGAAATGAATAATTAAATGATAGATGACTGTCTGTATATTGATTACACATACAATGAGAGACTGTATTATATTAAAGGACTAGTCTCTTTCTGAGATAGAAATTGTATCCCTTAAAAAAAGTATGAATAATAAGCTGCTCCATATAATTTTTTTTATTTTGATTAATGAAACAAGAAGGGAGCAAAGTTCCCATGTCATTAAAAAGCCAAGTAAGTTTCACTATTGTTTTAGAATCAAAAGGATTTGAGCTCTGACTGATAATAACTCGTAACCAAGGAGGAGCTATTTAATGAGATGGGCTTGTCCTCAACTTGGCTATTACTTTGTAAATTCTGAACGACAACACCTCATTATATAAATTGATTTAATCTTAGAGGAATGTGCTTTATATTCAGTTTTTAATTTATGCTTACTTTCTTTTCTGAGTAATAAGACTGAATGCAGAAATTTAGATGCTAAAGAAGGTTATTTTTAAAATATCATGTATTACAAAGGAGGCAAGATCATACGATGGAGACAAGGCAGTCTCTTCAATAAATGGTGCTGGGAAATTTGGTCAGACACATGCAAAAAAAAAAATGAAGCAGACAACCAACTTACACCATACACAAAAATAAACTCAAAATGGATAAAGGAGTTAAACGTAAGATAGGAAACCATAAAAATATTAGAGGAATCCACAGGTAGCAAAATCTCAGACATATGCTGAAAGAATTTCTTCACTGACACAGCTCCTAGGGCAATGGAAACTAAAGGGAAAATAAACAAATGGGACTATATCAAAATAAAAAGATTCTGCACAGCAAAAGAAACCATCAACAAAACAACAAGAAAACCCACTGCATGGGAGAACATATTTGCCAATGTTATCTCTGATGAGGTTTTAATCTCCAACATTTACAGGAAACTCATACAACTTAACAAAAGGAAGATAAAAAACCCAATCAAAAAATGGGCAATGGACCTAAATAGACACTTTTCGAAAGAGGACATAAATAAGGCTGAGAGACATATGAAAACATGCTCAAAGTCACTAATCATCCAAGAGATGCAAATCAAAACAACAATGAGGTACCATCTCACACCTGTCAGAATGGCTATCATCAACGAATCAACAGACGACAAGTTCTGGCGAGGATGTGGAGAAAAAGGAACCCTCGTTCACTGCTGGTGGGAATGCAGACTGGTGCAGCCACGCTGGAAGACAGTATGGAGATTCCTCAAAACACTAAAACTGGAACTCCCATTCCCAAGAAACCAGAAACACCAATCAGAAAGGATATGTGCATCCCTATGTTCATAGCAGCACAATTTACCATAGCTAAGATTTGGAAACAGCCTAAGTGTCCATCAGCAGATGAATGTATTAAAAAACTTTGGCACATCTACACAATGGAATACTATGCTGCGGTAAAAAGGAAGGAACTCTTACCATTTGCAACAGCATGGATGGAGCTGGAGAGCATTATGCTAAGTGAAATAAGCCAGTCAATGAAAGAAAAATACCACATGATGTCACTCATTTGTGGATTATAATGAACAACATAAACCGATGAACAAAAACTGATGTAGAGCCAGAGAAGCATCGATCATATGCTCAAAACTCAGAGGGAAGGTAGGGGAGGGTGAGGGTGAGGAAAAGAGATCAATCAAACCATGCATAAAAGCATAAGTGATGGACGTGGACAATAGGGGGTGAGGGTGAGGGCAGGAGTGGGGGAATGAGGGGACATTGGGGGGATAAAGTCACATTTGTAATATCTTAATCAATAAAGGGAAAAATCATGTATTATTTTATAGAGGTACCTTCTCTTCTCTTTTAAGCTTACTGTAATTTACCATGAAACAATGAGGGATAGTAAAAAATACATTTATACACACATGTATAATGAATAGGATCTTTAATGTCATGCCTTTACACTAGGAAAGTGTTTTCCAAGTGTGGTGTGAGGATGACTTGCATCATGTAAGCCCCAAAAATTAGTTCCCCCCATTTCACCCCGACTCAGACTCATTGAATTAGAATTCTCAGGCAGGTGCATGGAGCAGAAGTATGCACACAAAGCAAGCATACTTGGTGATAATGATGGAGACAGTTCAAGGAGTGAGTGATCTTAATGTCATGCTTTATGGGCTAATTTTTCTAAAATTTGTTCTGTAGAGCTTCATTAAAGTCACTTTAATATAATGCCAGATGTGTATCTATCATACATTTATAAGGCTTATATTTGAACTGATGATTTATAACTGATTATGAATTTGGCAATAATTACATATTTTAAAATGTCACTACATTAGTCCAATTCTTGCTTTGATAGTAGGCCAGTCAAAACTATTCAGATGTTGCCCTGGATGGGTGGTTCGATTGGTTGCTAATTTGATTCCTGGTCAGGAGTCATACTTAGGTTGCAGGTTCCATCTCCAGATGGCATAAATACAGAGACAACTGATTCATGCTTCTCTCTCACCTCTCTCTCTCTCCAAAACAATCAATAAACATATTCTCAGGTGAGCAGTGGAAAAAAACAACTACTCATATGTTAACTGATACACATACTTGAGTGATAGTCTTGGATTAGGCATTATACAACAATGGTATTATTTTTTGTGTTATTTCATGTCCTCCTTTGATAAATATAAAAATCACAAACTTTTCTCATGGAGATTCTAATGTGACCCCTGCCAGCACGTGCCAGCTGTGCCTCAGCCCCAGTTAAGGATTATATTTGTTTGCATTTCCATTAGTTCAGTTAGTGTTTTTTGTAGTTTGTATTTTAAAATGTAGATTTTCTTTGTTTCTCAAACACCAAATTATAACATCATTTTTTTTTTCTACTCAGCCTGCTTTCCCCTCTAGAAATACCAATGTGCATCTTATTGAGAATCAAATTTATATATTGGGGTAGTAGAGGGATTGATCAAAAAAAGAAAGAAAGGAAGAACTGACATGGATATCAGTGTGGCAATTGTGGGGGGGGGGAAGAAGGAGGTGGAAAAGGATTTGTGGGTAAATAGTAATGGAAAAAAGTAAATAAAATAAAGAAAAATATTATCATGATTAAAATGAAAATTTAGATAGTTTCAAGTTGCCATTATTAATTTTGGACCCAGTTTTAAACAAGATTGACTTACACAAGTCATATGGATGATGCTAGGACTCTGAGGTATCATTTGGAATGGAGAAAAAGATCACCCTTCAGGTATAATTGCTTGATTGTCTTTTGATGTTATCTGTGTATATCTCTCTGTCCTCTATCTGAAATCATTTCTTGGTACTGTCTCCAGAAACTCACTCTCTGTATACTGCTTCATGTCAATTATTCATGGTCATCATCTACACTAATAAAAGAGAAATACACAAATTAACCACCAGTCCATCACTCCACCACTCAGATACATCCACAAGCCACACCCACCAGCCAATCAGGAGCAAGTATGCAAATTAACCCAACTAAGGTGGTGCGGCCACAGAGCTGGAGCAAGTAGGAGGCTTGGGTTGCCCCTGGCGATGGAGGAAGCCAAGTTTCCCACTTTCCCTGGCCTCTGTTCAAGGCTACAAAGTTTCAACTACAGAAGATAAATAAATCCCAGATGCCTGCTTCCAATCGGCCGTGGCCTCTACTCAAGGAGGGGCTGGGCTCTGCTCAAGGCTACAAAGTTTCAATTGGGTTGACGGGGGGCATGGCCAGCCTGAAAACAGCCCTCAGAGCCTCACCCAGGCTGGCCACACCCCGTGGGTTGAGGGCCCACTAGGGGGCTTGGCCAACCTCAAATGGCCATCAGCCCCTCCTCACTCAGGCTGGCCGGGCACCCAAGTCAGGACCCCCACCCTGACCCGGGACACCCTTCAGAGCAAACCAGCCAGCCCCCACCCATGTACCAGGCCTCTATCCTATATAATGAAAGGGTAATATTCAAATTGACCCTAACAGCAGAATGACTGGGAATGACTGGTCACTATGACACACACTGACCACCAGGGGGCAGATGCTCAATGCAGGAGCTGCCCCCTGGTGGTCAGCGTGCTCCCACAGGGGGAGCTCTGCTCAACCACAAGCCAGGCTGACAGCTGCCAGCACAGTGGTGGTGGTGGGAGACTCTCCTGCCTCCTCAGCAGCACTAAGGATGTCTGACTACAGGTTAGGCCTGCTTCCCTCTGGAAAGTGGACATCCCCTGAGGACTCCTGGGCTGCCAGAGGAATGTCTGACTGCCAGCTTAGGCCTGATCCCCTAGGCACAGGCCGGGCTGAGGGCCCCTCCACCCCCTGACTGCACAAATTTTTGTGTGCTGGGCCTCTAGTTTGCTAATATACATCTCTATTTAGACCATGCTCCATCCTCAAAGCTTTTCAAAGATCTTCTGAGTCTTTAAAGTACAACTTCCTGAGTTTTATCTTTCAATGCTATTTCCTCCACTCCAGTTTGGAGTTCCTTTGCTCTTCCTACCTACACACACTGTTTATCTCCATATTTAGATACTGCCAAGGAAACTATTGTATATGTCCTTCCTACTGTAATGCAAACATTTCTTGTATGGACCTTGATCTTGGTTGAGCTTCATTAGGTAAATTCAAAAGTTAATCCTCAATCCTTAAATGTTTATCTCTTTGCTTTCCAGGCCTCACAAAAGAAAAAGTTTAAATAATCTTGTAAGGATTAATACAAAACTCTTCATAGTTCATAAAACAAGAAAAATGTAAGTAGCCAATTATAATCTAAATCCAATACTTTAGAAAACTTATTTTCCTAGATGTCACAGGATTTAGGGATGTAGAATATTTGCAAGCGATGTAATGACAATAGAGGGGTGAGGTTTCTATTTGGAGAGCTGCTTGTTTATTGATGGTTCCAAATATGTATGGAAATCTAAATTTTCAAAGTTTAAGTTATATTTACTGATGGAAAAACTTAAAGCCTGAAGGAAAAGACATAGGAAAAGTTTTCGTTTTCGCTAAAACTAAAGTGAAAATTAAAATGTTATTAGAAAATGTAATATAAGAAAGTCACTGAAACATTTTCAAAGTGACATGCCAGGAAGAGGAAATAGCAAATAGCTAACACTAGTGAGGCAGTACCAAAAACCAATAAGGAGAAAAATCTTCCTAAAAATGATGGATGATTTAATCAGGACAACTAGAATCCAATCAGAAGAGGATACACACAGGTAGTAAAATATGTCAGACCAGATTTTGTAGAGCTAGAAAAAAAAAATGGGTTATTGGATTCTTTAATAATAAATGGAATCCTCTAAGTATTAAAAGAAACTACTCAACTTTTCCAGTTATGTGCAAATGGCATTCACGAACAGTAGCACATTAGAATTCATTAAATATTTTTGATGCTGTAAGAGAGTCTAAAGCTTCCATGTGCCTTTGATTACACAAATTATACTGTTTTCTCTGTCATTTTAGGTAGGTCATCGAATACCTGAGTTTGAATGTTCCTTTATTGTTAGCAGAATTTCAATAAATACTGCATATTTCAATGAGTTAGTCACAATTAAATAATACTGATATTCTATCACAAAAATACAATGGCAACAGAGTTCTATATATTTGAAAGTATCTTACTCCGATAAAGTCAACAGGAATCTGCAGGAAAGCACAAAGTAGATAATGATATATTACTTGAAAATTAATTTTGTTACTCTCATGGTTTACAGTCATAGTATTACTTCTTAGATTGATTTAATATTATCCCATGTATTCCATGAAATAGCCTTTACCCCTTTTTGTCTCTGGTTAATTAATAAGACTTTTTTAGATAGGTACTCAATATGTGATAGTATTGATTGTGTTTTTCTTTTGACAATCTGTCTTTTTACTCTCAGAAATAAATACAATTTGAGTAGTGTGGTGAACTAAAAAGGTATTTTAGATTGTCCTGGCAACTTATTATGGTATTAACGTACCGCATAACATACATCACAATATAACAATATATTTGCTATAGGAATATTTCGGTGAAATATAGGAAAATTCTAGGTTAAAATTTTTAAATGGCAGATTTGGACCCACTGGAGGACAATGTCTTCTAATCAGGAGTTTACATCTTCCTCTCTTGAAAGATGCTGCTAGATCTGCCTGGTTTTTACACATTTTGAAAGGAGTCATGTAGAACTTGACCATACAATCGCCATTAACCTTCTTTGAAAGCTATTTTAAACTTGTTTCCAGTTAAAATGGGGATTACCCATTAGATTACACTGAACTAATTTCCTACACATTTGTCTAGTATACTAGAATTAACCTACTATTTATTTAACAGAACAAGAAACAGAAATAGTTGTTGACTTTACAAATATTAGTACAGATCTTCTGAGGATTACACGTGAAGAGAATATGACCTATGAAATTTTGGGTTTATCATTTCATTCTGCCAAAAAAGGAGGCATAGATAGGAGTCTGCGTGAAGGCTGTGGCTGACAGCCTGTTTACAGGGCTGCACAGAAACTGCTGGAGCCGTCAGGTTTCAGCTGACTGAGTGTACAGCCGAGAGCATCTCACCACACCCTTCTCGACTTCTCAAGCTGTTGCATCACGTTGCATGAGAAACCCTGCCTCTTGCATTTCTTGATTTTAATCATCCACAGCCCATGAGAGGTTTGGCCTTCACTCCTTAATAAAAGTTGCTGGAGTTGTGATAACCTATTAACATTTCTCAAATTTAAGTAGTGCATATTTATAATTGTTTTCATATTAATTTTCCTTCCTAGCAATAATATAATGTTTATAATAAATAAGCTCTATGGTATTTCTCTTATTGCAGAATAAAAGAAAAGACAAACTAGAAATAGGATTATAATCCCCAATAAGAAAAAAAATTGTAATATTTAAAGAAGCAAATGGAGACCTTCAGGGAGGAACCAGACTGCCAGGGAAATTCAGAAACTAATGACAAAAAAGCTTTGTTTAGAATAAAGGATGAAACCAGACTAACTGGATACAAAACAAAACATGCTTATTGCAAAACTGATGGCATAAAGGACATATTATCAAGTATTCATTAAGACTTTTGGTGTGTGTTATGCCTTATGACTCTTAATGTTGAGAATTAGAGATTTTTTACACAAAGTATATTAACATGAGACAAAAAAGTCAGACAAACGCTAAACATGAAACAAAATAAAACAGAAAAACATTAAATATCTGCCAGCAATCAGTACAATATCCAGATCAACAGATGAAGAACTTAATTTTACCTACATGTTAGCCATGTAAATATGGCACCATAATATATGCATGTGTCCTGAAGGATTTTTATTTATTGTGACACCTTTTTCACTTGCTGAATCAAATCAAAACCACAAGATATCTCAAACTTGTTAGAATGGCTCTTTTAAAAGAGGCAAGTGAAAACAATAAGTGATGGTGAAGATGTGGAATAAAGGGGGCCCTTGTGCACTGTTGGTAGGAATGTGAATTGGTTCAGCCGCTATAGAGAACAGTATGGAGGTCCTCAAAATATTCAAGTTGATCCAGAAATCTCACATTTGAGTGACAGCACTATCTTGAAGAGTCACCACAATAGCCCAGACATAGACATAACTTAAATGTCCACGGATAAAACAGATGAATGGATAAAACAAAGTGTGATACCAACAAATTAATAAATGAATATTATTTATTCATATAAAGAGAAGCATTTGCAACAACATGGATGAAATTTGAGGACATTATGGTAAGTGAAAGTTCAAAGAATGACAAATAATGGTTAAACCCACTTAGGTATGTAATGTAAAATAAATGGAATTCATAGAAACTGAAAATATATTGGACATTGCCAGGGACTGAGGGCTGGGGGATATGAAGAGATATTGGTCAATGGGCACAAATTTCCAGTTTAAAAACAATACATTTTGGGGACCTGTGTATGTGTTTGGACTAGAGTTAACAATACTATATAGTATATTGAAAATCACTAATAGCTTAGATCTTAAATATTTCTACTATAACAACAAAATGATAAATATGTAAGGTGAAGGGTACATTAATTAACCTTATTACAGTAAACATTTCTCAATGTATACTTGTATCGAATTATCACATTGTACAGCTTAAACTTGCATAATGTTATAGGTCAATTACATATCAATAAAGTTGGGGAAATATCTATAATCAATATCTTAAATTTTCACTCTAAAAAATTAAAATAAGTTAAATCTAAAGCAAGCAGAATTAAGTAAATAACAAAGATTAGAGGGAAATACATGAAATAGAGAATTTAAAAAAGGATAGAAAAAGTCAGCAAAACCAAAAGGTGGTTCTTTGTAGTCAAAGGAACCGCTGAGCTAAAGCCAGCCCAAAAGGTGGTTCTTTGAATAATCAAAATCAACACACCTTTAGCTTGATTGCTCAAGAATAAAAGAGAAAAGACTCAAATTAGTAATATCAAGAATGAAGCCCTGAAGGGGAAACCAAGATGGCGACATAAGTGAACACCAGAATTGCTGCTGGGCACAACCATTTCAAAATCACAACGAAAAGAAAAAACAAACACCACCCAGGCCCACAGGAAGGCTGGCTGAGTGGAAATTATACAACTAGAAAGAGACTGAGACGCAGAGAAGGTGCAGAAATAAAGTACAGAGGTACAGAGGTGCGCGGGAAGGGGCTCACAGAAAGGGCTGGCAGCATTTCGTACTGGAGGGAGGCACAAGCTCCCGAGGGCTCTGGACTCCAGTTCCAGGCGAGTTTCTGGGGACTCAGAACCATACAGGGAGGAGCTGGACTGTCTGGCACCATTGGCACCAGGAGGAACTTCAGAGTGGCTTGAGACCCAGTGCCTCTTAGGGCAGTGCTGAGAATCGGCCATAGCTGGTTACTCCGCCCTGTAGATTCCCTGAAATCCTGTCCCACCCAAGTTGCACATAGAGGCTTTTGCATATAAAAGGCTGGGAAGCCCCAGGCAGAAGCTAAAATAGTACCTCCTTGGAGTTCCAAGAGACTGTGTATCCACTGGTCAGAGCAGGACCACCCAGTCTACAATTCCTCAGACTCATAAGGGATGCACTTAGGGGGCAGACTTAGTGGGCATCAAAGCCCCACTGAAGCAAGTCTTGCCTCATAAGGGTGTCTCCAGCATAGAACTTCTCCCACCATAGAAAACAGCTGATTAAAGCCACTCTGTCAATGCAGGGAAGCAGCCAAAATGCGGAGACAAAGAAACAGGTCACAAATGACAGAAATGGAGGAAAGCAAAAGTCTGGATATAGAGTTCAAAACCACGGTTATAAGGCTTTTCAAGAATATCCTAGAGTCTGCCAATAAATTTAGTGAGACCCTTGAGGATATGAAAAAGGACCAGCTAGAAATTAAGCATACACTGACCAAAATAAAGAATAATATACAGAAATCCAACAGCAAACTAGAGGATCAAAAAATCAAGTCAAAGATATGAAATATGTAGAAGCAAAAACCACCCAGCTGGAAAAGCAAAAAGCATAAAGAATCCAAAAAATATGAAGATAATGTAAGGAGTCTCTGGGACAACTTCAAGCATACCAACATCAGAATTATAGGGGTGCTAGAAGAAGAGAGAAAGCAAGATATAGAAAACATATTTGAAGAAATAATGACAGAAAACTTCCCCTGCCTGGTGAAAGAAATGGACTTGCAAATCCAGGAAGCACAGAGAATCCCAAACAAAAGGAATCCATGGAGGACCACACCAAGACACATCATAATTAAAATGCCAAGGGCAAAAGACAAGGAGAGAATCTTAAAAGCTGCAAGAGAAAAACAGTCAGTTACCTACAAGGGAGCACCCATACAAATGTCAGCTGATTTCTCAACAGAAACTTTGCAGGCCAGAAGGGAGTGGCAAGAAATACTCAAAATGATGAATAGCAAGAACCTACAACCAAGATTATTTTACCCAGCAAAGGTATCATTCAGAATTGAAGGTCAGACAAAGAGCTTCACAGACAAGAAAAAGCTAAAAGAGTTCCTCACCACCCAACCAGTATTATATTAAATGCTGAAAGGTATCCTTTGAGAAGAGGAAGGAGAAAAAGTAAAGATAAAAATTATGAACAACAAATACATATCTATCAACAAGTGAACTTAAAAATCAAGTGAATAAAAAAAATCTGATGAACAAAATAAATGGGTAAATAGAATAGAATCAGGGGCATAGAAAGGGAGTGGAATGACAATTCACAGGGTAAAGGAATGTTGGGGTGTAGGAAGAGACTGGACAAAAATCGTACACCTATGGGTGAGGACAGTGGGGGGGATAAGGGCAGAGGGTGGGGTGGGAACTGGGAGGAGGGGAGCTGTGGGAGGACAAAAGAGAAACAACTGTAATAATATGAACAATAAAGGTTAAAAAAAAAAAGAATGAAGCCCTAACTGGTTTGGCTCAGTGGATAGAGCGTCGGCCTGAGGACTGAAGGATCCCAGGTTCAATTCTGGTCAAGGGCATGTACCTAGGTTGCGGGCACAATACCCAGTACGGGGTGTGCAGGAGGCAGCTGATTGATGCTTCTCTCTCATCGATGTTTCTAATTCTCTATCTCTCTCCCTTCCTCTCTGTAAAAAATCAATAAAATATATTTTTAAAAAAGAATGAAAAAGTGGACATTACTGCTTCACCCTCATTAACTAGTTAATATTACTAATAAAGGAAAGAAAGCAAAGGAAAGTCAGACATTGTAAGCATGGTCACCTAGGAAGCTTCATAAGGAAGCTGTGGCTTCACACAGCATATTCCTCCCAGGGGATTCACATCCCCTCCCCCCCTTCTTCCACCTGGTGGTACCAGATTGTTGTGGGGAGAGCGGCACTTGCACAATAAAGTCAAAATGGTGCAGGGAAGGTGCTTGTCTGTCGGTCTAGCCTGGGAACAATGGGTTGGCTAGGGGCGGACGCCATCAGAAGCGTGGGACATCTTGGAAAGTTACTTGGTTAGTTTGAATAATGTCCTGGTGAAGATCCCCAGACAGGTTTCCCTCTCTCTTGTTCTCTTGTTCTCAGTTGCTCCATGATGTGCACTTGTCCGTGTGTTGACTCATTCTCTCTCCACACCCATGTGGCCTATTGGCCATGTGGACTTTACACACAGGATGCTGGACTGGACTGGACTTTAATATGGAACAGAAATTCTGGGCAGTGGCCTTTATTCTAGACCTGCCAAAGACAAGACTGTATATCTTCCATGACGAGATGAACAGAGATGGGACCTTGGAGGGGGACCTCTTTAATTCTACATCATCCGTAAGTTTTCCACCAAACGGAATCCCATCCTCTCATGGGGCCTCAGGAAATTCACTTCCTCAAGGCCCTCCAAGAACCCTACTTTCACTGATAACATTACTACCAACCTTAAGGGAATATTATGAACACAGTAGGCCAACAAATTAGGTAACAAACGGACAAATTCTGAGAAAGATACAAAATGCCAAAACTGGCTCCAAAAGAAGTAGAACATCTGAATAGATTAATAACAAGTAAAAATATTGAACATAATGAGTAGCTGTTAGCCAAGTTTCAATTGAGGACAGATCTTTGGAAATACATCAATATAAATGGAGGTGGGGTGAAATGGGTAATTTCATAAAGATAAAACTGCATGTAGAATGTTTAAAAACCTCTCTGAAAGTTGGTGTAGATTGGGGTTGCAAACAGGTTTCATATCTGTTAATGTCTGAGGTGCCCTCAGCCCAGGCTACACCCTCTTCAATCCGGGACCCCTCAGGGGACGTCCCAGGGATTGGGCCTAAACCAGCAGTCGGACATCCCTCTCACAATCCGGCACTGCTGGCTCCTAACTGCTCACCTGCCTGATCGTGCATAACTGCACACCGCCCCCCTCGCCCCCTTGCCAGCTTGATCACTCCTAACAGCCTCTGCTTGCCAGCCTGATTGCTCCTATGTCCCCTGCTGGCCAGGTCGCCCCCAACTGCCTCTCCCCCCCACCCCACCCTCCGCAGGCCTGGTTGCCCCACACAGCCTGCTGTTCAGTCATCTGTCTGGTTGTTTGGGTAGTGATGGCCCCTGGCTTTTTATATTTTAGGATTTATTTTCTTTCTTAGTCTGGGCACTAAATCATCATGCATGATTGACTTTTGCTTACCTTCATCTTCTCTCTATACTTACTTTTTATGAGGTCAGCTCTTCAGAATAAATTCAGATATGAGACAAATAAAATAATGGAGCAGCACCAGTGAGATGCAGATGGATAAAATCCTCTCCAGACTCACTCTGAATTATTACTTGGTTCCCTTTCAATTTTGGGCATCAAATTTCCCCTGAAGGTATACAATTTTATTCAGGAGGGCAAAGCATTGATGGCAACAAGTAAGGAAAATAAACACTCTAATTTGCACACGTAATAATAAAGGAAAAAAGAAGAATATGATAGCAGGGAAAGGTGGGGATTTGGTTCTTCTCAGAGAAACAGGAAACAACCATTTTTCTATTGTGAAAGTAAATGACTTCTGCTAGGCTCCCCATAATCCTAACTAAGAAAAGCATAATATTGAAATTGACCATTTCTACGGGATGCATAAGCCACGCCCATCAGCCAATCAGAGTGGCTGTATGCAAATTAACCCAGCCAGGATGGAGGCCGACAGCCCCTGAGGCAGGTGCAGTGCAGGTGTCAGGGTGAGCAGGGCGGGCAGGGCAGGTGATGGGTCGGGGTGTGTGGGGTGGGTGGGGCATGATGGATGGGTGTTGGGTGGTGTGTGTGGGTGAGCAGGGCGCGATGGGTGGGTGGCAGGCCACAGGTTGGGCGGGTATAGGCCGGGCTGAGGGACCCCCGAGTGCACAATATATTGTGCACCAGGCTCCTAGTGTTGTATATAATGAGAATTGGAGTTGCACGAAGTATCGTTTTAGGAAAGTTGCCACATAGATTCATGACCTAGTAACCTCACTAAGGATGTAGGCATCAATTAAATGAAAATAAAATTTTGATAAGACTACTCAGTTGTCTAATTTAATGTTAAATAGTGTCCCAGGTACTCTAATTTATATGTAATATTTCATAGACATTAAATATTCTCGGTTACCTACATATACTGAGAAGGAAGAAATGAACCTGCTGGGTAATCAAGGATCTTGATCTCTATATATCCTATATAATCAAAGGCTAATATGTAAATAGACCAAACAGTGGGTGGACTAGTCGCTATGACATACACTGACTACCAGGGGGTAGATGCTCAAGACAGGAACTGCCCCCTGGTGGTCAGTGCGCTCCCACAGGGAGCACTGCTCAGCCAGAAGCCGGGCTCATGGCTGATGAGCATAGTGCAGTGGCAGGGACCTCTCCCACCCCGTGGAAGTGCTAAGGACCCCTGGGGGATGTCCACCAGCCAGCTTAGACCTGCTTCCCTAAGCCGGCAGGCAGACATTCCCCGAGGGGTCCCAGACTGCGAGAGGGTGCAGGCTGGGCTGAGGGACCCCCCAACCCCCTGCCAAATGCACAAATGTAGTGTACCGGGCCCTAGTTTACATATAATTCTAAATATATATATTCTGAAAGAAAAAGCAAATTGAGTATTGACTTGGAGAAAACATGATTTCCTTCCTGATTTCCCTCTGACCAGCTAAGTGACCATGAGAGAACCATTCATTTGGCATCAAATTAGCAGAGTGGTTTGTTTACAGGATCCAGTATTGTGACAAAATCAAAGTACTTATGGATGGCATCCATCAACTCCCCAGAGCATGGGACAGAGTGGACAAGAAGAGACTAATGAGACCTTTTGCACTTAGAACACTGGACCAAAACCTCCGTTTGATCTAGGACTCTCTCCTTCTCTTTCTTGCTCCTTTTTTTTTTTTTTTTTTAATTTATGTTTGGGGAGTGACATTGGTAAATATGAACATATATTTCTTTTTCTCTTAAAACAATCCTTAGCCCAGGATATCTTTTTTACTGATTTTTTTCTAGAAAGAACAAGGGGGAGAGACAGAAACATCGATGTGAGAGAAAAATATGGATTGCTTGTCTCAGGTCCAGCCCCTGACTGGGGATCCCACGGGCTACCTAGGTCTGTGTCCTCACTAGAATTGAACCCGAACCATTTGATGTTTGGGACGATGTTCCAATCAACTGGGCCACCCCGCCAGAGTCGTCCTCCTCCTCCTTCTCCTCCTCCTCCTCCTCCTCCTCCTCCTTTCTTCTTCTTCTTCTCCTTCTCCTTCTCCTTCTCCTTCTCCTTCTCCTTCTCCTTCTCCTTCTCCTTCTCCTTCTCCTTCTTCTTCTTCTTCTTCTCCTCCTCCTCCTCTCTCTCCCTCTCTCTCTCTCTCTTCGCCCCCACCCCCTGTCTCTCATAAAGTCATGTATTTTGAGCCAGGCACCGATCTATCTCAGTTCTTTAACGCTGCAGTATTAACTCATTTAATCCAATGCATTTATCCCGTTAACATGATGTTAACTGCAAAATAAGATGTAAACTAATGAAAGGGGTGCGAAGGGTTAATGGTAAAGCACATCCGCGAGCTGGGGGGGGGGGGGGAAACGAAAACAAAAAAACCACACAGACAAAACCAAACACAACAAAAAACAACCCACAAACAAAAACAAAACTAGCTAGCAAAGCCTGTGACAGCCCCGCAGGATCTTCAATGGGTCTCCTGTTTCTTTAAACTCTCGCTTTCGCCCCGGCTGACACTTTACAAAGCAGCTGTGGCGGCTGGACCCCGCGGCCCCGCGCCTCCTCCCTCCGCCCGCCTCGGGGGCCTGGGGTTCCCAGGGGCTTCGCGGGGTCACTACGCTGACCCGCTCTGGTTTGCTTTCCTCACACACCATCCACTGCCCTGCGAGCCCTCCCGGGACAGGGGAGCTCGGATTAACCCCTTTGCGTCCAGAAAGAACCTCTTCGCGGCCGCGATCCCCCGCAGCCTGGGCCCCCGCAGTCCGGCCCAAGGCGACCTGGGGGCCGGGAGGGTGCGGGCGCCGCTGGCCGGAGCCGCAAGCCTGAGGCAGGGATGGCGCCCCGGCGGCGTGGGGGTGCCGCCCGCCCCTCCCGTCCTGGCTCGGCTTCCTCCCCGCCTCTCCCGGCGCTCGCGGCCGCCGGCTGCGGGGGGCGAGCGGTGCAGGGGTTACCCTCGGACTCTCCCTCGCTCGGTTCCCGGGGTTTAGTCTCTCGGAGACTCTTCCGCCAGCTCCGAGGAAAGCGCAGCCATTGGACAGGTCGGTGCGAGCTGCCGGCTGCGGGGAGGAAGGTGGGAGAAGGCTGGAGGAGCGAGGGGGAGGGAAGTGGGAGGTGGGAGGAGGGTGCAGCGGCCGATCTGGCAAATTGCGAGCTGCCTTTCCTCCCCAAAGATTGGAGCAGGAGCGTTGGGGAGCGCGGCCGCGGCGGCGTCTCCTCCGCCACCAAACTCCGGGCTTGGCTTGGGCTTGGGGCCACCTCCTCCCCAGCCAGGAGGAACCCCCTCGGCATAGGTTCAGCCAGATTTTTTTGCCTACCTATTTCTTTTGTTCTTTTTTTTTTTTTAAACAGTATTTTCTCCCTGACTTTGGATCTAAGAGTGCTGCAGCCTGAGCCTTCCCAGGGCTCAGCTCTTTGGGGCTGCCCATCCCTCCGGCGGCGAGAAAGGACGCGCGCCCGGCGTCGGGCGAAGAAAAGAAGAAAAACTTGTCGGAGAGGTTTCGCCGGTCCACGGTCACCCCCTCGCCGCAAACCCAAACCTGCCGCGGTGGCCAGCCCGAGATCGGGAAAAGTTCCTTCCGATCCGACTGCTCGCTGGGATCTGGAGGAGGCGCCCGCGTCGGCGGTGCCGCCGGGTCTGTTTGGAAGCCCGCGGAGCGCATCACGGGGGCTCGGAAGGCACCCGGCTGGCGCTGCCGGTGCGGGAGCCCGAGTTGGCGAGCCGCGGCGGCGGGCGCTCTCTCCTTCCCGCGGTGGCGGTGTGGCGTCTGGGGGGGTGGTGAGGGCTGCGAGTGTTGGGGCAAGTTGCGAAGAGAGACCGGAGGTCCGGAGAGGACTGCGCTCCCCCCCGGTACGCCCTTCCTCTTCCTGGCTCCCGGGCGTGAAATCCCAGCGACATTCACAGAGGCCGCCCGGGTACCGCGGAGAACCTTCGGCGGCGGGAAGCTCCGACCTCCCCCATCCCACCGAGAGCCCCCGGGCGCCGGGCAAGGACGGGCGCGTCGGAGGCGGCATGGCGAGGTTCCCGAGGGCCGACCTGGCGGCTGCAGGAGTTGTGCTACTTTGCCACTTTCTGGTGGACCGCTTTCAGTTCGCTGAAGGGGAGCCCGGGAGCCGGATCGATGGTAAGATGAGCTTTCCGACAGCTTGTGGGTTTGGTGTGCGGCGGAGGACCCTCTCGGACACCCCCATGCTCAGCCCACCCCCGCCTCGTCCGTCTGCTCTTAGGAAAGTTATTGCAGTTGCTGTTGGGGTGGACTTGGGCTTCCCGAATGGGGAGACTTAGGGTTGGAGACTTAGCGAAGGATGGAGGGGACGGTGGCTTTCAGGAGGGTGCGGGCTTGCTTTACCTGAGCGCCAGGGGGTGGCACTGACTCCCCCAAGTCGCCCCGAGGGGACTCTTGGTGTGAGAGCAAACCCCGCTCTGCGGATACCTCGCCCAGGAGCCGGCATCCCGGGGCTGTCTCTTCTCCGTTCCTCTCCCCCCCACCCCGTCCCTGCTGCCCCGAGAAACTGCACGGACGCGTGATGGGGGCAGTGGGTGGAGGACTGGATGGCAGCCGGGATTGGAAGGCTCCTGTCGGCTGGAGGAAATGACCGGTGCCTGCACCTTTCTCCTCCAGGCAACCCCCAGTTTAGCTCCCTCTCGCCGTCTGGGGCCCAGCGGGTGCCCGAAGCGGGGCAGTGTAGGTGTGGCGGGGCGCCGCGGAGCGTGGGAGGTGGCACAGGCGGGGCGGGCACGCCTCCCGTGACCCAGCCCGGGCCCCGCTGTCCTCCGCCCGCTGGCTTTGCAGACGGGCCTGAACGCACGGGCTCCCTCCGAGGGCCGCGTCCCTGCCCCCGCGCGCAGCCCCGGCCCCCGCACCGTCCCGCTCCTGCCGCGGCTGCCACCAGGTGCGCGTCCAGCCGGGAGGCGCGCCCCGGGGCGGGTGAGGAGCCGGGTGCAGCCCGGGGGCGGCTCCGCTGGCTGCTCGCGGCGGGGCGCTGAGCCTGGGGGGCCGCCCGCCTCCCGGGACCCTGCGGGCTGCCTGCTGTCCCCTATTCCTGCCCCTCGGAAGGAAAGTGCAGAAACAGGCAGAGACAGACCTTGGCAGACATTTGTGAACTCGGGGGGACTTCAAGAGTAGGTGAAATGAGGAAGAAAAAAAACCCAAAAACCCCTGGAGGGAAGAAGAAAAAAAAAAGTGGAGACATTTCAGTTTACGATAATAAGATTTTGATTTGTTTTAATTCTGGGAGCGGAGGGCGGGGGCCGGGGAGGAGGAGGGTAAGTGATTCTCAGAAAGTGCAAAAGTGTCGGAAAATGTCAGACATGAGAGTGGCAGGTGGGAGAAGGCCAGGGAGGGCACCTGGGCATTCCAGGTGAGTGAAGCTTGAAGCAGAACTTGAATGAGATTTGATAAGCTGAAGCCTAGAGGACAGACAGCCAAAACACGGAGTCTGCCCCAGGTGCAAATTCTTAGAGGAAGTACAGATTCAGGATCGGAGGGGTGTCGGTGCCTGTCTTGAGAGGGCGGGGACAACATGATGATCACCCTTCTAAAACGGAATAAAATGCCAACTTCCTGGAAGTTGGCTTGTCTTTATCACATGCAATTTTCCTCCATACTCGGATATAGGTCGCCCTTCACTAGGTATTATTTAGATCAGTAGATCTTACCTTCTGTTTATGTCTCTGATAACATTGATTAAAGAAAAAAGAAAAAAAGACTTACCCCCTCCAGGAAGCAATATATTTATTTTAAAAGGTGCAAAAGTAATTTTTCATGGACTTTTTTCATGGAATAAATAAATACCTTTAAGCATAAAAGCAATTTAATTCATCTCAAAGGAGGTCTCAGCGTGGTGTGTGTGCCAAAATGCACCCCAGGTTGTTTATTTGAAAACTTATTTGGCACTGGAAGTAAATAATGCACCGACAGTAAAAAATAAAAGGAAGCAAATGTTTATTTTTCCTGAAAACTTTTCATTAAAAATATAATACTGAGAAAATAATATATACAATGAATTTGTTTACTATTCTAAGTTCTTAAATTGAAGATGAAATTCATTTCACTGTAAAATTGATCGGATAGTTAAAAGCCTTTGCTTTGGGAAATATACTTACTTAAATTGTTTAGCGTGAATGTGCAGGTGTGGTAAACCAGCCCACTATTTTCTGGTGGAAAACTACTTTGGAAACCCATATATTTATAGGATTGAGTAAAAAAGGAATATTTTTAAATTTGTTGACAAATTTATTTGGAGACTTATTATAAACTGAAGTAGCTTATTTTCTGGATATCAATTTACATATGGTCTTATGAAATAATCCTGGAATGAAATAGCCTACCGAATATATAAAATACAGCAATGCAATGGAAGAAAAAATACAGTTTCTTATTCCTATTAAAATAGTCTAGCTAAACGTTCAACACAGTAAATAACAAAGAGTCTAACAGTCTTGAAATTTGGAATGTAGCAATCAGGATTTTTATTACAGACATTTTGGCATTGGGGTAAAATCTGATTTCATAACAGGAATATTTTATTATGCATTACTTGAGTAATGCTGCAGTTGATTTTATTGCCACCAGAGGGCAGAAAAACTGCTATTCCATTTCCATTCTCCTAATCTCTGACTAATGACCCTCAATATTTTGTTTTTCCTATGTGTAATTTTTTTTTGGTATTTCAGTTTTCATAAACGAGTGACAGTTTTCTATAATGAGAGCTTGTTATATATTTTTTCTTTTTATTGAAATTAACTAAATATAAATTCATTCAACCTACATGTAAAAAGACCTACATACTGAATACATCCTTATGGTGTAATAAGTGCAGTGGAAAAAAAAACAACAACAAATACCCTCTTTTGTTTTATTGCTGGAGATTATTTTAAAAAATCACTGTAGAATTCCCAAGAATATAGCTTTAAAATACCTCTCATTAAAAGGTCATTATTACATAATTAATTTAAGTTTAGGATTGAATATACTTTATGTGTACCTGCACAGTCTTTGCTCATGCAAGTAGTATATCTCAACACCAATACTTAGGCTAAGTATTGAAATAATAAATCTCAAATCATCTTTATATTATAACACATTCATTTTTGAAAAACAGTTTAGTAACAATGTCCAAGGAGAAAGATGTATTAATATCTTTTCTAAAATTTAAGTGAGAAAAAAGGCCTAAAATATGTAGTTAGATTTTTATTTGATTATTACTCTCAGACATCATTTAATGCAACAGGAAAGCTCATTATCACTGTGCAGAGAGAGCAAAACTAGTTTAGGACTCGGGGGGATTTTAACTTTTTAAACTTTCTAATATTGTTATGTTCTAGGGACAAGTTAGTTTATTTTTAGTATATTATTTACATTTATTTTCGTTGTTTCTCCAGTTGGTTATGTTATTTGTCTGTTTTCATAGGAATTACAAAACTTAGTGTGAAACATTACTGACTTGTGGAGTTTGTTATGAGAGTATCGCTGCTGAGACACACTGTCACTAATATACATTTTCCAACTGCAAAAGACATGGGTCAGGTGATCAGACATGGGTCAGGTAATCAGCCATTATGTGGGACTGCATACAAAAACATTTTAAAATGTGAAATGTGAGAGTCTTTGTCCTGTAGAGAATACATGCAAATTGAAGCCTGAGGTTGTGCATCCTTGGCCTGTGACATCAGTGAGATCTAGAACATTTATGCCAGGATAAGGTGTTAGTTCATGGATGTCTGCAGAGAGATTTTGAGTTAGTGTATTTATAAAGATGAATGGATTGATCAACATCTGTGATCCTGAGACCCAAAGTCTTAAGCCATTTCCTTTAAATACAGTCTCTTCACTGTAGCTTTCAAGACCGTGTCACCTCAAACTACTTTTCCACCTCTCTCTCCTCTGTATGTTTTTTTAACTCTCTAACCCAATGTGGCTTCTCGATGTTCTCTGAGCATATAGCATGTGTTGCTATCTCTTTGCCATTCCTTCTGCTCTTCCTTCCCTAATCCATCTCCAGCCATCCCTCTTCTACCTTTCCCTTACAGGCTTCACAAAAGGATGGGATGTTTCAGATCCCACAGAGAAGTCTATGCTTCATTTAAGGCACTTATTTAACTCTGCTTGATATTGTAGGAGTATTTTTTCCTTCCTTTTCTGCATCTTTCATGCATTCTCATGGACCACATCACATGCTCTGAAAGTTACAGTCTACATAATTCACTTCTGAATCCCCTGAGGCATCTGCCACCTAGACATGCAATAAACAGTTGTTGAACTGAATGGAATTATAGTTCAAGCTAGATGGACTGCTGACTTGAAGGTCACCTTGGAAGGCATTTTCTTATCTCTGTCACTTTTTTCATCAATAATATGGAAATGACTATATAGATGGGCTTTATCTAATCTAATAAAAGAGTAATATGCGAATTAACAGTCACTCCAAGACACCTAAGCCATGCCCACCAGTCAAGCCACGGCCCCAGCCAATCAGAGACTATATGCAAATTAACCCAGCCAAGATGGTGGCTGGCAGCCATGGAACTAGAGAAAACAGGAGGCTTCCGTTGCACCAGCAATGGAGCAAACTGCCTGTCTCGGCCGGCTGGGCCTCTGCTCAAGGCAATAATGTTTCAATTATAGAAGCCACGGAGCTGAAGCAAACAGGAGGCTTCGTTGCTTGCCTAGGCCTGGGCTCAAGGCAACAAAGTTTCAATTATAGAAGATAAATAAACCCGGGAAACCTGATTCCAGCCAGCCTCATTGGGATGTTGGGTCAATGGGAGCCTGCAAACAGCCTTCAGCCCCACACTCAGGCTGGCCACAAACCCATGGGGCGAGGGTCCCCACTGTGGGGCTTGGCCAGCCTGCAAACAGCCATCAGACCCTCACCCAGGCTGGCCAGTCACGCCAGCAGGTGGACATCCCCCAAGGGGTCCCAGATTGCGAGAGGGCACAGGCCGGGCTGAGGGGACCCCCCCCCCAAGTGCACAAATTTTTGTACACCGGGCCCCTAGTCGAATAATAGTTTAAAATGAGAGAATAGGGTGCAGAGGTCTGCCCAACTGTTATAATGCATCTAGGAGATGATGTATATTTACACTAAACTTTTGTTAATATATAGAACTTTGAAGAATATTTTACCATCCTACTATACATCTGGTTTCTGACTCAACTTTCTCTCATGTTCTTATTTTAATACCTTAAAGTATGGTGTGTACATGTATGCATTTGTATATAAAATGTATATGTATAAATGCATACACACACACACACACACACATATAGCAGTGATAGTCTAATTTCAGCGGAGAGGAACACGAACACTATTAAATAATTGTAATGCCCAGTGAAATTACTTTTGAATGGAACTGGGCTCAGGCCTCATGCCATTACCATATACAGGAGGAGGCTTTGAAAACATAGTTTCATAAAACTTGTTATGGTAGTTGTTATGTGGGCATGGCCGGTGGTGTTTTGCAATGCTTAGCAAGGAATCTGTTTCCTGAGTGGCAGAGAGAGGGAGGGGTAGGGGCAGGGAGAGAGAGACAGGATCTCGTGTTTTACTAACAGAAATAACAGATAATATACAGTTCTTCTGAACCGGTTTATTTGTATTTGTGTGTGTCTTCTGGACATTATGAATAGTGACCAGATGTGTTACCTTTTACATCTTGGTTTCTTGAAAGCTCAGAGCATAATTAGTGGCCCACCTCCAACAAATATTTGCACCTTCTTGCTTACATTTTGTGTACTAGCTTCCCTGGGTGTTCATCTCATCTTTCTTTCTCTCATTTATCTTTGTCCAGCTTTTCTCACTTAAAATCTTGTCTTGTGTTTATATAAGAGATGGGAAAGAAGTAAAATGCCTTTAGAGTATTTAGGGATGAGAAACAAGTAAATAAAAGGTAATGGCTATAATACATAAAGTTATATATTACTAAGTTGCTCTTTGGCTTTCCGTTAATGTAATTCCAGTCCTTGTCTTTCTTTCAGAGCACATGTTCCCAAAGTTTTAATCACCCCCTTACAGTACTGCACTCCCGAGAAATCTTTTTTCTTTACTAAGGTTCACACAGGATGTTTTTCCTCACCATCCCCAGACAATGATGCTGTTCATCTGAGGAAGTTTCACAGAATGACAGACTAAATAGTGATGCTTTTGTGAAGACAGTTTCTCTCGCTATTTACTGAGTCACATATTTCCTGGCCCAATTAACAGAATGAAATCTGAGGAAAAAATAGAATATGTTATATTCTATGCTGTGTTGCAGCAAGGCTTTGAACCTATTTCATATTCTTTGGATTGTTTTTATTTTGCCCTCTGTAGTTAAAGCGGTGGTGAGGTATGGACTGATGGTTCAGATTTGGGCATTTCAATAGAATTAGAAGTCTTGTCAGGCACCTGTTTGGAATTAGTTTAGCTTATTAAAGTGCAGATCTGAACATGGGGTCGGAAACTGTGTGACCTTCCTTGAAATCCAGACTTTTAATCCCTTTCTCCAGAGGCCATCCAAAGGGATCTAAGCACTAGCAGCTCCTTTTTCCCTGAAAATTAAAATCAGCTGGCTTCATTGTTTCTGCTTCAGGCATTGTGGTAGAGAGTGAACTGTGATTTTGTCAAGAGAGGATCATAAAGGCCAGGATGCAGAATGACTTCCACTTGACTTTTCTGGACTCATTAATAAGTTCCTCCCTCTCTTCTCCACCTATTATTGTTCACTCCGTAATTGGAAATTTGTCCTAGAACCCATGTTGCTTAAATCTCATCCTGTAGATAAATTACTTGGCTCACTGAGGCTTGGAGAATAGAGAGAGAACAGGAAGAATTTGCCCAGTAGATAAAATTCATAAGAATCAAATATTTAAAAGTGAATTTTCTACACATGCCTTGGAGTGTTCAGTAATAGAGGTCTAAATAGAAGTGATATATTTTTTTACACATGCTGTTTGGTTAGTAACCCCTGGTGTATTTAGATTAGGATAATGTACTCCTCGGTCCAGTCGGAATGTGGAATATTCAACATGCAATGATGGCTTTTGGGTAGTGGCTCCCATCTTCTCATTGAAACCATGATCTGACATCCAACAAAATATTTATTTCCCAAAACCCTAAAAAGGGAGTAAGGTAGGCAGGGTTTATAATCATAGATGACGAGATTCACAAATAATGATTTTCAAGATGTGAAATAGTTTTGAAGGTCCATTTCAGGTATAGCTCATGCTGAATCTATTATATATGTTTGCTTAACTATTTCCAAGGTACAAACCTGGACTGTAGCTACCGCTGACCCAAGGAAACTGATTTTTGAACTGGTATATGTTTTTTCATTTGTTTGGTCAAAAAACTCACTTACTTTTCTGCAGGCAGATCTGGGAGCAATTCCAATGTTGCACTGGACTTCTTTTAGCTGTCCTTCTCCTTTTTCTGCTATTTACTTCAATGCATCTAGAAAGGTCTATCCACAAATTGCATTAATGTAGTCTGCATTTTAAAATACTCATAAAAAGTGAGATGGTATGGTATTTAGTATACTGAATCAGATTCCCAGTGACTATGGGATCTTGCATTTTAATCAATCCTGTCCTGAATTTTTGATTAAAAAATAATTAACCTCTTAATTATTTTGCTAGTCCATACTTAAGTTTAAGATTAGCTAAAGTGTACCACATATGCATAATTATTTCAATAATTATATAATTTGATATTATCTATTTTAATTCTATTTAGTATTTGTATAGGTCATAGGAATATACACCTTTGAATAGTTTTTGGTAATTTAGCCATTCAAGTAGACAATCAACTTGTTATTAATCTTGTTATACTAGTTGCTAATTTACATGATATTTTGGATCTATTTTTAGGATTTTTAACTGCAGTTATTTACAGTGTGATAATATTTTAAAAAGCAAACACTGGACTAAAAGACAATATCATTGTGTATTTGAATTTTTGTTCTTTGGTTCTTGTTTGGAATGGGAATAGAAAGGTTCATTTGATTTTTTTGTCACACAACAAAAGTTCAAAGAATATTTAAACATCTCTCTGAAAACTCTGGATACTCTGTAAAAGCAAAGTGGACTTGGAAGGGTAAAAATTGCCATTTTACATTTTATTTTGATTGAAAACATTCTTGCTGTATTACAGAGATATCCCTTGATGTCTTATACCATATGTTTAACATCATAAGCTAGTACATGTCTTGCATAATGTACATGTCTATGTTTTGATTCATAAGTTGGATTTTAAAATTTTGCATATTTTTAAAATGTTTATTTCTTTTAATCAAATTAAATGAATTTTATGAAAACTTTTTATTTGACATGAAGTACGGATAAAACTATTTCCTGTGTGAGAATATTGTGGTAACATTTGTTAATATACCAAGAGTAGTAAAATACTGATGAGTATGTTACAAAGCAATTTTGATTGAGGCTGAGTTGTGTAATGTGCACATCACTTGCTGTTTTGTACACATGTATTACATGTGCTTGCGTTGGCCCTACTTTTGTCACAGTTGGTTTATTCCACAACTGATTTGTCCAACCTCCCATCAGTGAGCAATTAGTTCAGTTGTGCCCACTGGTCCTATGCCTCTTGTATATGTCTCTTCATAAGCGGGGGTGACTCAGCTTCTATTTAGAGGTGGAATTCATAAGTTATTGGGCTTGTGGATGTTCTATAAAAGATAAATCCTGGGATAAGTCCTGCTAGATCTTCCAAGATTAAGTACTTCAAAGATAAAGGGGGTGTGTGTTTAAAACCCTGATAATTATCATTTTATGGATATAAGAGTCTTACTTTGCTTCATAATAAGTCTTTATATCTGGTGGCAAACACTTCCTCCTTATTCTTGATCTTCAGAAGTGTCCTGGCTATTCTAGAAGGCTCTTTGCTTTTTCGTATCTATTTTAGAATAAACTTTTCAGCTTTTGCTAAAAAATCTGTTGGACTTTCTATTGAAGTCACGTTAAATCTCAGAGTCATTTGGTAAAGATTTCAATTTCCTAATGGAAATGATGGAATTTTTTTCTACATCGGGACAAGTACCACAGTGCCTCTTAACAAATTGTTAATAGTGGCTATTTGGCAGTGACCTTTTTCAGTTGATACATATTCCACAATTGGGGGTTAGTGATGTTTTCCTGTTCATATCATGAAGCTAACCATACATCTAATTGTTTCTTATGAAATACAGGGAGAAGTCATTGGTTAATTAAAAGGAACAACTCAATTTCTTAGGAGTTACCTAAGTGAGGGGTGAGTCCCAGACAAATACTACATGGAAAGATGACATTTTTAGTTTCCCTTGACTAGCATTGAGGTTCGGAGCAAGACTTTAAGTTTGCTGCTTTATGAGAAATAGCCTGGTCAGAATGGCAAGATCCCCTGGATTTAGGAATCTTTCATGAGAGATTTACCTGAAAGAGCATACACTACATATTACTACCATTTAAAGATAATAGATTCACGAATTTGTTGAGACTCCAAGCATTTATAAATTAGTGGTTTATAATTTGCTTGATTTGAAAATCCTAACTTCACACCCATCTCAGCACAGTTTATCACTGGCTATTATTGCATGCTGGCTGATCTGGATTTTTTTTTTTAAATCTCAAGTAAATGGGCAAGCCAGCCAGTCTGTTTTATTTCTTTATTATTTAGCCTTCATTATCTTTTAAACATCTGTTGTTAATTTCAGATATTTTTAAAAACAAGCACGATTCAAAGTCATTCTGCAGATGATAGTCTGGTCTGGACATTGCAAAACAGCTTTATGTGGGAAGCCAAATTTGTGCAATCTCCGTTTTGTCAAGCTGTTTTTAGAAGAGAGGTTTGTAAGACAGGCACGGCCAGTAAGAAGATGCTTTTTGTAAAACCAAGCACTGATGACTTCAGAGAGCTTTCCTCCATCCCCCAATTCCCCTATCCCAGCTCCAGCAGGCCATCATCCTTTCTAACCCGGTTTACTCAGTAGCTTCCCACCTTGCTTCCAAAATGGTCCTGCTGGAATCCCTTCTTCTTTCCGCTGCCTGAAAGATCTTTTGCAAATGCAAATAGGGCGGCTGTGTTATTCCAACTGCCCCTGGTTCACCTCTCCAGGTTTAAATTCCTCACATCATCCCTCTTCCTCTCCCAAGTTTCCCACACTCTCTTCTGAAACTGCACAAGCCATTCGCTCTTCTTGGAGAACGCTTTCCTCTTTTTTTTTTTCTTCCTTTGGCCATTTGCCCTTTGGGTCAAAGCTTCAACTTGGTTTTTGGCACAACGTGTCATTTCTTAGTGTTTCTCTGCCAGCTCCAAGTCTGAGAGGAGTGCCTCACCAAAGTGCACGCTACACATCCCGATCGTATCACTTCCCGTCAATACTGTAATTAGTCATGTGTGTACTTGCAATTAGTCCTCATCTGCCCAAGGTCAGAGGCCATATGTGACTGAGCATCGTTGTATCACTAGCTCCAAGGATAGGGAAACCCTTTAGAAAATGTGTTGAGTGAAGAAGCAATCTTGTTAGTCTTCAACTTGTATGATGCTGCTATTTTTGCTCAGACTTGTTTGTGCCTTATTTTTACGTATTTCGTAGTGCCCAATTCCAGGTCATTTCTTTAACATGACACCTCATATTTTCACACCAATCACCAAAATGTATAAACAAGCGGGTTGACTTCTGAGTAAGAGAATTTTTCATATCCATTTGTGAAGAATTCACTTACAAATGATGGCTTACAAATAATCAAGTCATTTATTAAGCTACCAAGAATAGGAAACAGTGATACTTTAATGATTTATAGTGCAGCAACTCGAATTGGTCTGATAAAATATTAAACTTGCTTAATTTCTAGGGAGACTTTCATAATTTACCACTCATTCAATTAATGAATTAAAATTAATTATCACTGAATAGTTTAAAAAGGTAGTTTAAAAGGATATATGGATAAACAATCAATGAAATAGAAATTAGAGCTAGAACCATAAAATCTGTGTAAACAGCTTTCTCACTATCTCAAAGCTAAAGATGCAAAGGTGGAAATATTCCTTAAAATTACATATTTAAAAGATTTCCAGGTACAAATCTTTGGGCAGCCTTTTAAGCCTCCCCCCCCCGCCCCCCCAAGTAAGAGTCTAAAAGCCTCAGTGCTGCACTCAGTGATGCCAACGGGCTCTTTTCAAGGTCTTGTTGAAGTTCAAGTCAGTTTCCGTCAGCATCCTTTATGGACTCAACAACTTGTATTGGTTATTCTCCAAGCACATTTTCCTCACTTGTTTTTCTTGTCTTCCTTGAAACAGTCTCCAAAGTTCTTTCTATATCCTATACTAATTTTATGGTGTGAACCTCTGATATTTTTCCGCCCAGGACCTCTGACCACCTTCTTCTGGTAATAGCAATATCGTATCATTTGGGAAAGCCCTCTCCCACACTCTCCTGGGCGTTTTATCAGGGTTACACTTCCCCAGACACTTCAACTTGTGTTCCAAAGGTGGCTACTCATCATAAACCTTTGTCTTGGACCCCAGCCCAATTAGTTCTTCCCCAAATGTTACATATATATTCCAGAAGAGAAAGGGTGTTTGTTTTATTTTTTAAAAATTTTTCTAGGAGTTGCTGTATTAGGAAGATATAAACCTAAAGCCATCTGTAGGCAGTCTTAGACTTCCTAATAGCATAAGCCAGAAAATTCGAGTTTTGACTTGAGATTTATTAATTGCCACTGTAAGAGTCTTTTAGCCCTGGCCGGTTTGGCTTGGTGGATAGAGCATAGGCCTGCGGGCTGAAGGGTCCCAGGCTCGATTTAGATCAAGGTCATGTACCTTGGTTGCCGGCACATCCCTAATGGGGGGTGTGCAGGAGGCAGCTGATCGATGTTTCTCTCTCGTCAATGTTTCTAGTTCTCTATACCTCTCCCTCTCTGTAAAAAAATCAATAAAATTAAAAAAAGAGTCTTTTATACTTTGCCAATGTAAATACATCAAAGTGTTAATTGTATTGCTATTTGAACAATTATTTGATTGAGGATTATTTTCCCCACTAAATTGTAAACTCTGTGAGAGTAGGATTCATGTTTGTCTTTTTGTCTTACTTTCTTTTTTTTTTTTTGCACTTATAATGCTTGGTATATAGAAGACTTTCAGTGAATAATTGTTAAATGAATTTTCTGCGTAAGTTTATTGATTGGTTGGAGTGTCATCTTAGTGAGCAAAACATAATTCAAATTTCAGACATCAGGTGACATTCATCAATAGTCAAAAGTAATAGATTCTTCTCTGCTAAATGTGAAATGCTCAGTAATCTCTGGATTTTTAAAGATTGATTTATTTCTTATTTCAACATTTCTTTCATTTACTGAGGAAATCTTAGAACAGCTAGCTGCCTTGCCTTTACACATACACTGCTTACCTTTTCAGATAAGTTCACTAAAACTCTTTATAAACAGAGCCCCATCCAAGAAAGTTAACTTGTCACCCAAGTGAATTGTGTAATATCTTAAGGTAGTTTATTTACCCCCAGAAGCAAGTATGACTAAGGTCAAAGTATTATTTTCTTGCTTCAAAGTAGATGACTCAGCAGAATTTTGTTTCAGGTCCTCAGCTCAGGCTGAGAAAAGAAAACTGTTCCTGGGCGCTTAGTCTCACTTTACATAACTTGGGTTTACTAATAAGTAAAATCTTTGCGTGTTCATTGAATGCATGTTTTATTGGAATAATGTTCTTCCGATCCAAGTCCTGCCCTAGGCTGTGGCTGAGTGAGTGAGGGGGAGGATTCTGGAAAAGAGCAATGCTTTGCATTCCACAACCTAGTCATGCAAGTCAAAGCCTGTTGGAGGTGCAGTCGGCAAACCACATGCCTGTTCACATGACCATGGAGGCATTAACAGCCTTAATTTTTTCCCAGACCTACAACAGTACCGCTGCACCTGACTACTAAACCAACTTGGAGGGAGGAAGGTCTGTAGGGGGAAAAGCGGATCATGAGAATTGATGAGGAGGGGTCCTCTGGGAATTTAGTAAGAATGTTTTAGATGGAGAAGTGGTGGCCAGTTCGTACCAGGTTTCAGTAACATAGGCAAGCGATGAAGGGGAGAGGAGAGAGCAGTGACATGAATGAAGCTACAGTCTTTTAGAAAACATGGCTGAGAAAGAAATAGGAGAGGAGTAACCAAAGGGGAGCATACGGGCAAGAGAGGGTGTTTTTAGAGTTGGAGATTGGAGCCTGCCTGCAGTTATGGGCGAAGCAGCCAGTACATACATTGGCAGATTGAGACTATAACTAGGATGCAAACGCATTAAACTGTTTTAGAATTGTCTTTGGGAAGGTGATCTAAAGTCTCCCAAAATTCAACCTGATTTGAGGAGCTCTTTATTATATCACGTGTAAGAAAATTGCTGTGACATCTAATAAAAATTTAATTAAGGCTTAGATGAAATCACATTTATGAAATCACACTTATGAATCATTACATCCATGAAATCTCTCAAACAAAATAGTTTATTAGAAAGACAATTTTATCTTAAGAAGTAGCAGCAGGAAAAATGAATATTTCATTTATTTTATCAGTTAAGTCTAGGTTACCAAATGAATATAACATGATAAATAACAGTCGCATTAGAAAAAAGAGTATTTAAATAATTTGCTATGTTTCAGGCATTTTTTTATTTTAAACCAACATCACACCTTGAAGAAGAAGGGACTAATGACTTCATTGCTTTTTTCTTTTTTCTTTTTCTTTTTATACCAATAGAGAGACTAGGAATTAAAATAACAAACCGAGGAAAAGGTGTTGTTTTTCTTCACTGTAATTAATTTTTATGACTGCTTTAAAGATGAGTTTTTATAGTGATTAAAACAGTGCCTAGCACTTAGTAGGTCTCAATAAATATTTGTAAACTATGAGCTTTTTTAAACATTTATTTGTATTTAACTAATGGAAGTAAGGATCAAATATTTTTTTTCATAAAATTATTGGCACTCTCTTCTCACTGATAAAGTCTTATAAAAGAAGTATTTATTTTTTCCCAATATTGCTTTCAAGGTGATTTAGAGTTTTATAAATAGTTTCTTTATAAAATTGTTAAGTTTATAAAAGGACTGATTGTTATAATCTGTAACATGCTACCCAGCAAGACATTCCTGACCAGCTTGAAGGTAAAAAAAAAAAATAAAATAATAAGGTATCAGTATTATGTAAGTTTGAAATTAAAAATGAGAACAAAAGTTAAAACCAACAAACCCTTCTTATCAGTAGCTTATCTTTCGGGATAGATTATAAATTTGTTTCTCTTAGTAAATGAAAGATTGCTCCATGCTCCCAGTTTGTGTGTGTGTGTGTGTGTGAGTGTGTGTGTGTGTGTGTGTGTGTGTGTATGTGAGGGACGGTAATGAATGAGTAGGGAGGAAAAATGACATGGCTGAGGTCAAATTCTGATTTAATGATGCTATGGATGTACCATAAGGCAGTTACTTAGTTTGCATTTTTGTAAATGATCTTTGTAATGCATTGCAGAGACTAAATCAACAAAGTGCAAAATTAATGAATTTTGTTTTATAAGACATGCAGAAATGTTAATATTGGATATAAATGTGCATCCATGTACAGTGATCCTTCAGCTTGGAACTGAATTTGTTAGGTCATTTATCATTGTTTGTCTATGTAAATTGCTTTGTCATATGCTTTCCTGTAAATCAGAAACACAGGCCTCTCCTTGTTTTTTCAGTTTATTTCTTATGTACCTAAGACACTTAATATTTAGCCTGACAATGTGTTAATAAAAAGCTACTATGATAAAGCCACTTAGCCTTTCAATTAGTTGCATTTTGGTGAAACAAAAAGAAAAAAAAATAGTTAATTTGCTGAATGTATATAACTTCTTCTTAGCAAAATTTCCAGGCTCTAAATGCTCAGATACTAGAGTAGACTATGTAATGTGTTATCTACTCTAATAAAAGCATAATATTGAAATTGACTGTTTCTTCAGGACACCTAAGCCACACCCACCAGCCAAACAGAGTGACTGTATGCAAATTAGCCCAGCCAAGATGGCGGAGGCCGCAGCCGAGGGAGAAGCCTCGCACTGCGGTCCAGCAGGGCAGATGGAAGATCTCTGCCCCGGGATCCAGGCCGCAGCTGTGGGTGGGAGAAGCGAGCTCACACTGTGGTCCAGGAGAGACAGAAGCAGTGACATTGGAGGGTCCCTGAATGGAGGGGTGGATGGTCCAGCGGTGGAGGTGCTCCTGCTTTGCTGCTGCAGTGCTGGGGCTGCATGAGCAACTGCCACCTGACTGGGGCTGAGCCCTGAGCTGAAGGTTAATGCCCCCTCCCCATGGAAGCTTTAATGAGGGAAGGAGGGCTGCTGCCTCTCTCTCACACATACACCCCCTCCTGGGCCCCCTTCTCTTGCCGGCTCCATTTTCTCTGCCACAGGGGCAGGGGTCTCCTGTGAGA
>PVJC01016241.1:0-33940 GCA_004026665.1 Murina feae | reverse complement strand
GGTCCCAGACTGTGAGAGGGCACAGGCCGGGCTGAGGGACTCCCTCCACCTCGAGTGCACAAATTTTTGTGCACCGGGCCCCTAGTCTGAATATAAATGTAGTTTTTAAAGGAAGGGCTCCTGAACCGGACTGCCTGGGTTCAAACCTCAGTTTTGTGAGGTCATGGAATTTACATAGCTTCTTTGTACCTTATCTGTAAATTCAAAGTAATAATAACAGTAGCACCTTAGGTACTATAGGGTTGCTGGCAGCTATGGTAGACAGAAAAGAGACCATAGCATTCATGTTCTAATGCCTACAAACTGTATGTTACCTAACACAGTAAGGTGCGGTGCAATTAAGGTTACTAATTAGCTGACCTTAAAGTAGGTGGAAGAATGTGGAAGAAGGGAGCCAGAGGAAGAGATGGACCATGAAAGTGGTGTCAGAGATGTGCTGAAGAGCTTTTACATGGAGGAAAAGGGCCGTGAGTCAAGAAAAGTGGTGGCTTGTCCAGAAGATGTAAAAGGGATGGAAACATTCTTTCCATGAGCCTCTATAAGAAAACAAATGAACAAATAAACAAAACAACACAGCCCTGCTGACAACCTGACTTACCCCAGTGAAGCTATGTTAGACTTTTAAACTATAGAACTGTGAGATAATAATAAATTTGTGTTGTTTAAATCCACTAAATTTCTGGTAATTTGTTATAGAAGCAATAGAAAACAAAGGGACAAAGTGAGGTTGTTTTTCTTTAAATATATTTTATTGATTTTTTACAGGGAGGAAGGGAGAGGGGTAGAGAGTTAGAAACATCAATGAGAGAGAAACATTGATTAGCTGCCTCCTGCACACTCCCTACTGGGGATGTGCCCACAACCAAGGTACAGCCCTTGACTGGAATTGAACCTGGGACCCATGAGTCTGCAGGCCAATGCTCTATACACTGAGCCAAACCAGTTAGGGCCAAAGTGAGTTTTTATGAATAAAATATTTAGAACAGTACTTGGCACTTGACAAGCATTCTATAAGTTATTATAATAATTTGGGTGGTGTTTCCTACCACGTTTTCCAATAAACAATAAGTATGTACAGTAGCCCCTCCTTATCCATGATTTTAGTTTCCACAGTTTCAGTTATCCACAGTCAGTCATCATGGCTCAATGATCCAGGACCCTCCAACGCAGATGGTCCTCCTTCTGACATAATTTCAGAAGGTAAATGGGAGCTAATCAAAATGCCTACATCATTTCACCTCACTTCACCTCATCACATGTGTCATTTCACGTCAGCATAGAAGGGAAGTACAGTACAATTATATATTTTGAGAGAGAGAGAGAGAGAGAGAGAGAGAGAGAGATATCACATTCACAAAATATTTATTATAATATATTATAATATTTCTGTTTTATTATTAGGTATTATTGTTAATCTTTTATGTCTAATTTCTAAATTAAATTTTATCATAGGTATGTGTGTATGTATGTATAAGAAAAAACATAGTATACATAGGGTTTGGTACTATCCATGATTTCAGGAATTCACTAGGGGGTCTTGAAACATATACCCTAGGAATAAGAGAGACTACTGTGTAGGTTCAATATTTGCCTTAAAAACAAGTAGGAAAAGAATAATTAAAAGAAGAAAATTTTATCATTATCATTATTAGCTAATAGATGGAAAAGAAAATTTTAAATGCAGAACAAAATTAATTCAAATATAAAGTAAAAATAAGGGGGGAAAATCTCTAATTTAAAAAGACCTTTTATTTGACATGTTCTACACTTGCTAACAAAATATTGACAAGTGGCTTCAGCTTGAGTAGATTAAGAGGGGTTTTGTCTTGGATGGATGATTTATAAACTATGAGAAAAACCATGACTCCATCTAGAACCCAGATGCAGGTTAGTAATATAAGGCATGGAGTACAGACAAGGATCATAAAAGCTTGCAATCTCACTCCCAGCACAGGCCTATAGGAATTTGTGAATTTGATTTTCATCCCAACAGAAAAGTGAGAAATCAAATTGTAGCAAATCAACTGAGAGCGCTCCCCTCCCTTAATTCTTGGCTCCATCAAGTCTCCAGGGCATTCAAATATTTCAATTCCATGCCAAGAATTAGCAAGCATCTCCCATATGTATGGCCAGATCCTGTGTTAAGTAGCATTGGATTTAAACACAGACAGTACATATCTGTGACTTTTATAGTTGAAAAAAATATAGCCTCATTATTTTAAAAAGTTGGGGCATTTAATGCTTATGCTCAATTTTGTATTCAAAAATATTTATCGGATGTTCTTCTGAATATACTTGTACTAGGGGCCTGGTGCACAAAAATTTGTGCACTCAGGAGGTCCCTCAGCCAGACCTGTGCCCTCTCGCAGCCTGGGACCCCTCTGGGGATGTCCACCTGCTGGTGTGCCTGGTCAGCCTGGGTGAGAGGCTGTTTGCAGATTGGCCAAGCCCTAGTGTGGACCCTCACCCCATAGGGGTGTGGCCAGCCTGGGTGCAGGCCTGAGGGCCGTTTTCAGCCTTTCAGGCTGCCCACAGTCCTTTCAGGTTTCAGGTCCATACTGGGGTGCTTGGCCAGCCTGGGTGAGGGGCTGATGGCTATCTGCAGGCTGGCCAAGCCCCCCAGTGGGGACCCTCATCCCATTGCAGTGTGGCCAACCTGGGTGACAGACTGAAGGCTGTTTTCAGGCTTTTAGGCTACCCACAACTCCCACTGACCCAATGTCCCAGCAAGTCTGGCTGGAAGCAGGTTTCTAGGGTTTATTTATCTTCTATAATTGATACACTGTTCCTTTAAGCTGAGGACTAGGCAGGTAATGAAGCCTTATGTTGGCTTCAGCTCCAAAGCTTCTATAATTGAGACAATGTTGCAAATATGTTGTTGCCTGGAGCTGAGAGAAGCCCAGGTGGCCCGAAAACAACAGAAGCTGCCTGTTTACTCATCTCCGTGAGTGCTGGCCTCCATGTTGACTGGGTTAATTTGCATACAGTCGCTCTGATTATCTAGTGGGCGTGGCTTAGGCATCCCAAAGAAATGGTCAATTTCAATATTATGCTTTTACTAGATTAGATGTTATAAAATACTTTCAAATGGGATACGTAAGGCTTTTAAAATAATTTGTAGGAAAAGAACAAGAAACTTTGTAACTTTTCTCCTTTACTATTTTGAAATTACTTTCAGACACCTCATCATTTAGATGTTTAATGAAACAGTCAGAATATTAATAAATCCATAAGAATTATATAACAAGGCATTTAGCAAAATGTTAGATTTTTAAGATGGTACGTTTTCTTTTTATTTTATCTTTATTCTTGTTAACTAAAATAATGCATACGAAAGCAGATCCCTGCATCATCTATTTTCTTTTCCTATTCCAATTCCCAGAAACAACCACTTTTAATATTTTTGACTTTTAGTTGGCTGTTAATATAGTTAATTTCATATTCATTAATAGCTTATTTATACTACTCTTTTATGATTTTTAAAATTAAATCTTAACTATTAATTTATACTATGTAAATGAGACTTTTACTTTCATAGCCCCCTCACCTTCTCCCATGCAAACATATTAACTCACCTTTTTTTAAAATTCTTTATTGTTTAAAGTGTTACATACAGTAGTACATATGTCGCCTTTTCCCCTCATTGACCTCTTCCCGGCCACCCCCCCCCCCCCCCCCCCCCCCCCCCCCCCCCCCCCCCCCCCAGTTCATGCCCTCACTCTCCTAGTGTCTATGTCCATTGGTTATGCTCATATACGTGCATACAAGTCCTTTGATTGAGTTCTTACCCACCCCTCCCTCCTCCACTGCCTTCCCTCTGAGGTATGACAATCTGTCCCATGATTCTGTGTCTCTGGATCTATTTTTGTGCATCTGTTTATGTTGTTCATTAAATTCCACAAATGAGTGAGATCTTATGATACTTACCTTTTTCTGACTGGTTTATTTCGCTTAGCATAATGCTCTCCAGGTCCATCCTTGCTGTTGCAAATGGTAGAAGTTCTTTCTTTTTTACAGCAGCATAGTATTCCATTTTGTAAATGTCCAACTATGAGTGTTTTTTAAAATTTATTGTCTAAAGTTTTACATATGTCTCCTTTTTCCCTGATTGACCCCACCTCCCTCCCCCCGCCCAGGCATTCTCACCCAGGTCAAGCCTCTACTGCCCCAGTGTCTGTGTCCATTGGTTATGCTAATGTGCATGCATACAAGTCTTTTGGTTGCTCTCTATCCCACCCCTCACCCACATCCCCTTGCCATTTGTCTCTGAATCTATTTTTGTTCATCAAATTATTTTGATCATTACCAGTATAACTCACATATGAGTGAAATCATGTGATATTTATCTTTTTCTGACTGGCTTATTTCACTTAGCATTATTGCTTTCCAGTTCCATCCATGCTGTTGCAAATGGTAAAAGTTCCTTCTTTTTTATAGTGGTGTAGTGTTCCATTGTGTAGATGTACCATTGTTTTTTAATCCACTCATCTGTTGATGGGCACTTAGGCTGTTTCCAAATCTTAGCTATTGTAAACTATGCTACTATGAATATAGGGGTGCATATGTCCTTTCTGATTGGTGTTTCTGATTTCTTGGGATATATTCCCAGAAGTGGGATCTCAGGTTCAAATGGGAGTTCCATTTTTAATTTTTTGAGGAAACTCCATATTGTTCTCCACAGTGGCTGCACCAGTCTGCATTCCCACCAGCAGTGCATGAGGGTTCCTTTTTCTCCACATCTTCACCAGCAATTGTCCTTTGTCGATTTGTTGATGATAGTCATTCTCACAGGTGTAAATGGTACCTCATTATTGTTTTGATTTGCATCTGTTAGATGATTAATGACTTTGAACATGTTTTCATATGTCTCTTGGCCTTCTGTATGTCCACTTGCGAAAAGTATCTATTTAAGTCCTTTGCCCATTTATTGATTGGATTATCTTCCTTTTGTTAAGTTGTATGAGTTCTCTGTAAATTTTGGAGATTAGACCCTTATCAGAGATAAATTGGCATATATGTTTTTCCATGCAGTGGGCTCTTGTTGTTTTGTTGATGGTTTCTTGCTTTGCAGAAGCTTTTTATTTTGATGTAGTCCCATTTGTTTATTTTCTCCTTAATTTCCATTGCCCTAGGAGCTATATTGGTAAAGATATTGCTACAAAATACGTATGCTATTTTGCTGCCTATGGAGTCTTGTAGGATTTTTATGGTTTCCTGACTTACATTTAAGTCCTTTATCCATTTGAGTTTATTTTTGTGTATGGTGTAAGTTGGTGGACTATTTTCATTTTTTTGCATGTATCTGATCAATTTTCCCAACACCATTTATTGAAGAGACTGTCTTGACTCCATTGTATGCTCTTGCCTCCTTTGTGAATTTCTGGGTTCTCTATTCTGTTCCATTGGTCTATATGTCTGTTCTTGTGCCAGTACCAAGCAGTTTTGAGGACAGTGGTTTTGTAATATAACTTGATATCTGGTATTGTGATTCCTCCAACTTTGTTCTTCTTCCTCAGGATTCCTGCAGTTTTTCAGGGTCTTTTTTTGTTCTATATGAATTTTTGGAGTGTTTGCTCTAGGTCTGTGAAATATGCTGTCGGTATTTTAATGGGGAGTGCAGTGAGTCTATAGATTGCTTTGGGTAGTAAGGATATTTTAATGATGTTGATTCTACCAATCCATGAACACGATATATTCTTCTATGTGTTTATTTATTTCTCTATCTCTTTTTTCAATGTCCTGTAGTTTTCTGAGTACAGGTCTTTTACCTCGTTAGTTGTTTATTTCTAGATATCTTAACTTTTTGGTGCAATGGTAAATGGAATTGTTTTGTTTGTTTGTTCTTTATTTCTCTTTCTATGAGTTCATTATTAGTGTATAAAAAAGCCATGGATTTCTGTGTGTTAATTTTGTATTCTATTAACTCATCTTTACCAGTTTTTCTAAAATATCTGTATCAGCCTTTCTCATTTAATCAAAGTTTATTATTTACATTTCATGACTGTGTAAACATAATGCAGAGTAGATCCATGTGGTATCTTATGGTTTCATTTCCTTTCTCCTATAATATTTGCTCCCTGGAATTAATAATTTCCTCATTTAGTCCAATTGTTTCATTTACTATGTAACTGTCACAGATTCATTCCCTAACTCTTTGACAGAGCTGAACTCCAGCACAACAGGAAAATTATCACTTTATCCTGTTTGTCCTTGTGAACATCCTTCCTGGAGCCTTCTGTCCTCTTGTTCTGAATTGGCCTGGTCACCTTCGAGGTCTGTCATCCTTCAATTGTCCTAAGACTTTTCTTCTGGGTTATCCTAGGAATTGCCTACTCCTCATCTGGATGTTACAAACCCTGTTTCTAAGATATTTTTCCTTCTCTCTCTTGGATGATGTCCTATCTTTAGGAGCTTCCTGAAAAGGGTTCTTGGAAGCCAAACTTTTAAAGAATTTTCAGATCCAAAAATGTCTTTTTCATGGTTGGTTGTTAGTTTGGCTGGATATAGAATTATGTTCTATAACTCCATTGTTTCTAGCCTCCCATATTGTTTTCAGGGGTCTAATTTTACTCTGATTCCTCTTGGGTGGCTTGTAGAATTTTCTTTTAAACTCTAGTGTTCTAATATTTTTATGGTGATATACCTTGTTTTGGTTTTAGTTTTGGGGTGTATTTTTTGTTACCCTTTTTGCTGGCCAATTATTCAGCCTTTACTTGGGCACTTAATTTCTATAACCAGGGAAATATTTTTAGAGTACATTTTTAATAATTTTTCTTTACTTCCTCTGTTTTCTCACTTTTGGAACTTCTATTACTCAGATCTTTTGGGCCTCCTCAATGGATCCTTTACTTTTCTTATCTTTTCTCAAAAAGGTGTTTGGCCAGGAGGAGGCAATAACATGTAGATTAAGATGCCCTGAGCTGTCTGGCAAGCAATCATCCTTTTCAGGTTTGGAGAAATGCCTTTAGCCATTCCCAACAGGTGATAACATATGTGACTCAGCCCTTGTTGAGTCCTCAAGTTCCATCAACTTTTCAATGAAACTCTTGCAATCATGACATGCTGGAACTGGCTTTCGGCAAAAGTTAAAAAAAAAATTTAAATGATTGCTGCCCAGTTGGTGTGGCTCAGTGGTTGAGCACCACCCCATAAACCAGAATGTTGGGGTTTAATCCCCAGTCAGGACACATGCCCTTGTTGCAGGCTTGATCCCCAATGGGGAGTGTGCATGAGGCAGTTGATCAATGACTCTCTCTCATTATTAATGTTTCTCTCTCCCTCTCCTTTCCTCTCTCTGAAGTCAATAAAAATGTATAATAATAATAATAGTAATCCTATATAATAAAAGCCTAATATGCAAATCAACGGAACAGCAGAACAACAGGTGAAATGACCGGTTGCTATGACATGCACTGACCACCAGGGGCAGATGTTCGATGCAGGAGCTGCCCCCAGCCTGCAGGTCCCAAGCTAGCCAAGGCAGGTGCCAGTGTGTGTCCCCCTATTGCCCCACCAGTCACCCCACAGATGGGCCCTGATCACTGGCCAGGCCTAGAGACCCTATACATGCATGAATTTCATACACCAGGCCTCTAGTAGTAATAATAATAATAATAATAATAATAATAATAATAATAATAAATGCTAAAAGACTTTTATTTTAGTGGCCACTCATTCTTTTTGTACTCCTCAGGAAAAGGTTTAATAAGACCATAATTTGAAGGCAGCCTAACTCTCCTATGTACAGTAGTGAACATAAAGCCTTGCCCATCACTGCAACTTATCAAAAAGTACTCCCCCCCAAAAAAATTGACTAAGTCAGGTGTGAAAGATGTACGCAAAAAGCTTGCCAGTCTCCTCCTCTGCTTGTACTTCATATAAATGTACTGTTCGGAATGGGTACCATCAGTCTTAGGGTGCTCAGCTGTGACTGTGGATCCCTATGGTCTGCAAAAGAACAACCTCCTTTAAATTTCTTTGGAGATTCTCAAAGCAATGTGCTTACAACCAAAGCAATCTTGCTCTGCTAGTCCTAACTGATTGGGGCCAAGATCATAATCCTATGCCAAGGGCAGCCCATTACTGATGCTCTGTTACAGCTGGCAACCAACTAACCCCAAATAAGAGCAATATAAGCCTTAAAACATAAAAGGGCAGCTATCAGATGAATGAATTAAAATATGAGTAAGATTCTGATCAGGTTGCCATAAAACTACCTTAGGGCAAGGAAAAAATACGGAGCAGATTCTTGGGATTCAACCTATTTCCTGTCAATAGCCCCGGAGTTGGAAGACTCCTAAGTCTTCCTTTTGGTGTCAGCAACAAATACTTCTCATTGGAGGAGTTTACTGTTCATATTACTGCATGAAAGGCAAACACACCAAGATGCCTCTGGTACTCACCCATAAACTTGCCCTCTGCCCCTTCCCTCATAGGACCATGATGTGCATGAGAAAGCTCTGACTTGGCTGGCATCAGAGAGCTCGGTGATCACCCATTTTGTCTGTGAACTCAGGCAGGTGAATCTTCCCTGAACAAGTCTGTCTTTTCATTTATAAGAGAAGAGAATTGAATGGGATGCTTTCTAAGTTTCTCTCTGAATCTTTTTGATAAGAATAGTTTTAGATCTGCTCCCTGTCTGAAGAGTAGTGTAATAGGTAGAATATGCACCCACCTACACCTCAAAGACATCCATTTCCTAATTATTGAAACCTGTGAATATGTTACCTTATGTGGCAAAAGGGACTGTGAGAAGGCGATTAAGGATCTTGAGATGGGGAGATAATCCTGGATTATCTGTGTGGTCCATGTCACCACAAGGGTCCTCACAAGAGACTGGCAGGAGGGTCAGAGTCATAGGAGAGCAATCAGCAGAAGCAGAGATTGGAGCAATGTGACCATGAGCCAAGGAATGCTGGCAACCTCTAGAAACTGGAAAAGGCAGGGAACAATTTCCCCTGGAGCCTCCGGAAGGAATGCAGCCCTACTGACATGTTGATTTTAGTCCCTGATGAGACCCATTTTGGACTTCTCTCCTCCAGAAATGTAAGATAACAGATTTATGTCATGTGAAATCACTAAATGAGTAGTAATTTGGTATAGCAACAATAGGAAACTAATGTATGAGGTAATCTGGAAAGCAAAGGAAAATATTTTTGCTTGTTTCAGTTAGAAAAATATGATAAGATGAGAGGCCACAAAAAATAGTTTTGCCTATAAAAAATTCAAAGCTGGAAAAAAGCAGTTGATGCTTTTTGGAAGGTGGCAGGAATGTGATGTTATTAAACTAACATGGGGCAGAGAGGAAAAAAATCAGGTGATATTTTATACCAACTGTAATTTTGTTTAACAACCATACATTATATTGCAATTAATCTAAATAATACTTTTTAAAATGTACAAATATCCACTTTTCTTTAAATTCAAAGAGGATGGAGATCAAGAGACAAACTCTACTTAAATACCACCCCCCACACCATACACATACAAATGCTATATCACTAAATGTAGCATTATTTCTCTTTTTTTATTCAGTTATTCCACAAATATTTATTAAGCACACCTATGTAAATTATGCTAGGTACAGAGAAATGCTATGATAAAGTAATTATGATAATAATTAGAAGGATGATAACTTTATGGTTCTTACAAAGTGGTATAGAAGAAACTATTAAAAGGAAAAGGGAAGGGAGGAAAAAAGACTTTATGATTTTACCAAACTCTTTATGAAGAGAGTGAGAAAGAGAGATGAGAAAAAAGCAAAATGAGAGAGAGAATAAGGAAGTGAGAGGATATAGAGATATATTATCAAAGCCACCCATGGTTCCACAGCTAAGATACAACACAATTAATTTACATTCTGATCTTAGTTTCATCATTTTCATTCCACTGTTTTTTTTATGGATACATGCATGTGTATTCATTATGCAGAACACATGCCATTTTTTCATACAAAGTATAGAATTACAGGAACATATAATATGGGGAGGGACAGCTAACTTATGGGGAAACCAAAGTTAGCTGTCCCTACCCATATTATATGTTCTTGCAAAGGTGGCTCACTTGGGGGCAATGCTTAAGCCAAATGAGTAGAAGCTGGCAAGACAAAAAGGGATGGGGGAGCTAGGAATGTTCTAGATGGAGAGAATAGCACAAGCAAAAGTCCCAAGACAGAGGCAACATAGAGCCTTAAAAGGAAATTGAGTAGAACAAAATGGCTGGAGCTCAAGGAGGCCAGGGAGGGAGGGCGCATAGGAGGAAACGGCCTGGCAGAGGAAGGCCAAGTTAGCCACGTCACAATTAAGATGATTCTACAGGAATGTGAAGCCACTGAAGCCTTCGACTAGGAAGGTAACATGATCAGGTTTATGTCTTTACTGTGTAGAGACTGGAATGCAGCGCACTCACAAGAAAGTTGAGAAGAGAAGCCTAGTGGTGAACATCTAATTCAGGGAATCAAGAGGCTTGTTCTTAAGTTCCAACTCACCTACTAGGTAGTAATAATGGTTATCATATATCAAGACTTTACTGTGTGCCAGGCACCCATTTAGCGTTCTACCTATAGTAACACATTTACTCTCCCCAAAACTCTATGAGGTAGGAATCATTACTATCTCCATTTTAAAGAAAAGGAAACTGAGGCACAGCTAGTAAGTTACAAAACTGAGATATCACACAGACAGCCTGGCTTCAGAGTCTGTGCTCTACATCGTCATATTACAATGCCTCTTGTGACCAACTGCATGTCCCAGGGAATCCACAAACACATTGCTTCCCCTGCCAGACCAAGCAGTGGTGACTTACTGAGCCACATCTGTCTTCCAAGGGGGTTGATCCAAATCCACACCATCTCAAGTCCTTCTGGTTCTATTATTACAGTTTTGTCTGGAGAACCAAGATTCTGCGGAAAGTATTATCAGTGTCCCTACACAGCAGGAAACTGTGCCCAAGTAATAGAGTCAAGGCCAGAACTCTTATTGCCTAACTCAATATTCCTTATTTCCAACCCCCCCCCGAAAGTATGGTATGGTCCAGCTGGCTTTCTAACACCTCCTGCTGTGATCCCAAACGTCTATTTTACAAATTCGGAGGAGTTGGTAATCATTTTGTCTTTGTCAAGGCGGAAAATTCATGCTTCCCATCAGGAGTCTCTTAGGCCTGGCCCAGATAAAGCCAAATGGTCTTTATGTGGATTCTTACATTCCTCTGGATTCATAGAGCAGCAGCAAATGCCAGAAGGAGGTGTGCTTTAGCACAGGGTACAATGGACTCCTGAATCTTCCTTAATTAAAAAGGGATTTGGGGAGTTTATTTTTATCAAGGTCCTCAGATGAGTCAAAGAATAAAATTTTTTTGAGATAAATGATCAGATTACCAAGAGTAATAGGAGATATTATTAAGGGTTCCATAAATACTTGGAGAATGACAAAGAATTTAAATGATGCCGGATAGAAAAATTTCCTTCCCCTAAAAAATAAAAGTTAAAACTAAGGAAATACCTTGAAAGACATCTCAGCTATTTCATTCCAGTCCTTGTACAAAAACAAAAAACAAAAACGCGCACACACAGGTAGGTTCTGAGATGGGACTATGAAAAGATGAAAAGAATAGCAAATTATCAGCCTCTCTCATACTTCAATCCTGATTTTAAATGTAAAATGGAATTCCAGTGAGATAAACTATAAAGCATATTCCCAGAATTATCTTTCCAGATTCATAGATACAATCCCAAGAGAAGATGCCAGGGTTTGTAAAGCCTTTATCAGTAAGGCTTTGATCTTGTTCAGGGATTATCTACTGGTTGCTATCTCTGTAAATCATAAAGTCATGCATTTCAACACAGGAGCTGACTTTGTAAAGCATCTATTTCAACTATGGCATTCAACCAGCAGATAAGCTTAAGCCCAAAACCAACCAGGGGCAAAATCAGGACTTATCTTACACCTGCACATGATACCATAGGGGGATTGGATGATCTTCTTCTTCTTCTTCTTCTTCTTCTTCTTCTTCTTCTTCTTCTTCTTCTTCTTCTTCTTCATTTGTAAATTAGGAAGGACATTAATGAAAAAAATCAATTATCCTAATCACAATAAGAAAATTATTTTTGGTGACTGGTGAGGGAGAAACTGCCTTTCTGTAAGAGAACACCTGTCTGAGTCACTGCAGGCTACCACAACAAAGTATCATAGACTTGGTGGTTTAAATAGCAAAAATTGCCCTGGTCAGTTTGGTTCAGTAGATGGAGCATCAGCCTTCCAACTGAAGTTTGATTCAGGTCAAGGGCACAGGACCAGATTGTGGGGTTGATCCCCAGTAGGGGGCATGCAGGAAGCAGTCAATTAATGATTCTTTCTCATCATTGATGTTTCTATCTCTCTCTTCCTTTTCCTTCCTCTCTGAAATCAATAAAAATATGTTTGTTTGTTTGTTTGTTTGTTTGTTTGTTTAAATAAAGGGCAGAAATTTTTTTTCATCACAGTTCTGGAGGCTGGAAGTCTGAGATCAGGCTGACAGTGTGCTGGGATCCTGATGAGAGTTCTCTTCCTGTTTTGTAGATGGTGGCCTTCTTGCTATGTCCTCACATGGCAGAGAGAGCAGCTAGATTTCTGTGTCTCTCCTTATAAGGCACTATTCCCATCATGAGAGTCCACCTTCATAAACTCACCAAACCTAATGCTATCACATTGTGGCTTAGGATTTCAACGTGAGTTGCGGGGAGAGACACAAATCTTTCCATCCATGGCAATACCTTAATAAGGCAGATGGGGAGAAGAGGAGACTATAAGGACACTGTGGCCTGAGGCATCGAAAGTGATCATTAAACTGTTTGAAAAGAACTGTTTCCACAAGAAAGAATAGCAACTTGGTGGTGGAGGCGAGTGTTTGTGAAGGCTGTAAGAAAAAAAAAAATCAGAAAAATCTGAGAAGCCAGCAGATGGGGGCCACCAAACTGAGTGTGGGGTGAAGTAATCAGGAGAACATGCCTAGAGGACTTGAAGACATGAGATGCTCAGGATAAAATTTTAAGTCTGGAGAGAACCAAGATGGTGGCATTAGGTATATACCTGAATGCACTGCCTTGCACAACCACATTGAAACTACAACTATAAAGCTAAACAGCCATCCTCAAGAACCAGGGGAGTGGAAGGTTTACAACTAGAAGGCAAGAGAAGGAGTGCATTGAGATTGAGTAGAAGGCGCCAAGAATGGAGAGATAGGGACACGTGAGAGGCAGCGGTAGCAAGAAACAGTGGCAGCAGCGGTGGCACCTGGGTCCATGGGTTGTTTCCATCAGAAGAGGAATACAAGCTCTGGGGTTGCACTGAACTCATTTTGGGATGTCTGGCAATGGAGCAGAAAGCGAGAGTGGCTTTCTACCAGAGCTGTTTGTGGTGATCGCTGATGCGGAGCTCTGAGACTCAGGATCTCAAGGGCATGGAAACACTAAAACGCACAGATGCCAAAACACGAGAAGCCACCAAGACAGCTGAGGGACAGCCATCACTGTTTGCTCTACCCTGGTGATTCTCTGAGACCCTGTCCCACAAAATTTACTATCCCACCCAAACTGTGTGCCTATCTGCCTGCAGCCTAACCTAACAGACTGAAGCTGGGACAGAGAAGTCCAAAAGTTCCAAACCCCAAACAACAAGGAGAAATCTATAGATCTTGCTGTACCAACTCCTGGGTGGACTTACACAGCAGCTGACTTTGCACCTCCTTGGAGATACAGGAGCCAGTGTACCCAGTGGCCAGATACCAGATTTCAACTCCTCACATCCATAAGGGACATACTCAAAGTCTCACTGAAGCAAGTCCTGCCCCATAAGGATGTCTCCTGCACAGCAGTTCTTCCACTATAGACCCAGCAGGTCCTTGCAATCAATTGGCCTGGAGGTCATTTTCTTCCAGTGATACTAACAGCAATCAAGGCTTAACTACAACAAGACTGTGCACCCAGCCCTCAAAGGTGTACACCAAGAGTGTCCAACCCAGGTGATTGAGGAGGATGAGCCATTGGGCCCAAGAGGACACCTACCACACAAAGCCACTCTATCAACACAGGGAAGCAGCCAAAATGCGGACATAAATAAACAGGCCACAAATGAAAGAAAAGGAGGACAGCAAACTACTGGATATAGAGTTCAAAACCACAGTTATAAGGCTACTCAAGAATCTTCTATGAACCTTCGAGGAACTAAGTGAGACCTTCAAGGATCTTAATGAGAATACCAAAAAAAAAAAAAGGAAAAGGACTAGTCATAAATGAAGCATACACTGATTAAAATAAAGAATAATATACAGAGATCCAACAGCAGACTAGAGGATTGCAAGAACCAAGTCAAAGATTTGAAATACGAAGAAGCAAAAAACACCCATCCTGAAAAGCAAAAAGAAAAAAGAATCCAAACATATGAAGATAGTGTAAGGAGCCTCTGGGACAACTTCAAGCATACCAACATCAGAATTATAGGGGTGCCAGAAGAAGAGAGAAAGCAAGATATTGAAAGCCTATTTGAAGAAATAATGACATAAAACTTCCCCTACCTGGTGAAAGAAATGGACTCACAACTCCAGGAAGCACAGAGAATCCAAAATAAAAGGAATCCAAAGAGGACCACACCAAGACACATCATAATTAAAATGCCAAGGGCAAAAGACAAAGAGAGAATCTTAAAAGCAGCAAGAGAAAAACAGTTAGTTACCTACAAAGGACTACCCATACGACTGTCAGCTGATTTCTCAAGAGAAACCATGCAGGCCAGAAGGGAGTGGCAAGAAATATTCAAAGTGATGAATAGCAAGAACCTATAACCTAGATTATTCTACCCAGCAAAGCTATCATTCAGAATTGAAGGTCAGATAAAGAGCTTCACAGACAAGAAAAAGCTAAAGGAGTTCATCACCACCAAACCAGGATTATTTGAAGTGCTGAAGGGCATTCTTTAAGAAGAGGAAGAAGAAAGAGGTAAAGATAAAAAAATATGAACAACAAAGTGACAACAAAGATATACCTATCAACAAGTGAATCTAACAATTAAGTCAATAAAATTATCTGATGAACAGAATAAACTGGTGAATATAATAGAAATGGGGGCATAGAAAGGGAATGGACTGACAATTCTCGGAGGGAGGGGGTGTGAGAGGTATGGGAAGAGACTGGATAAAAATCTTACACCTGTGGATGAAGATAGTGGTGAGGGTAAGGATATGGGGGCGGGGGTGGGAACCAGGTGGAGGGGAGCTATGGGGGTTAAAAAAAAGGAACATCTGTAATAATCTGAACAATAAAGATTTATTTAAAAATACAATAAAATGCATCAGATTTTCAAATTTAAAAAAAATTTAAGTCTGTTTTTGTTTGCTTTAGTGATCATTTTACTGGGCCCAACAGTGTGTGTGGGTTCTTGACCTCATGTAGGAAAGGTTTCAAACACAAATCCAGGTGATTTTTAGAGGACATTTACTAAAGTTGGGGTCAGTGAAAGAAGGAAGAGCCCAGGATAGATGACAAAACAGGAGAGGGATTATATGGGGAAATGAGCCTAGGCTGGTCTGCTTTGGCTCACTAAGAAGTCAGAGAAAAGGGGACCTTGGGGTAAGGTTAGCCTGGGATGAGCTGCTGCTGCCCAATGCTGCCCTGGTTGCAAGTCTGTGGGAACCCTTAGAATTCAGGAGATGTTTAGTGGGGGGAGAAAAGGGTGAAGGGAAAGGCACAGGCATGCTCCTGAGAGGGGGAGCCCATGCTGGGACATTCCTTTTGAGGGCTTCTAAAGGCTGGGGGTTTAGGGAGGTCTTGGGGAAGATCTCAATAGAATATTCATAAACTTTATGCTAATAAGCTAAAATGAGATTTATTCCCTTAACTTCATCCATTCTGAGTATGGTTGACACAAATGGCACTAATTGGATCTCTGTTATCTGTCTCACTGAGTGGGGTGATTTAAGCTATTTATCCTCTGGTTGGGGAGATGTGTAAACCACTTACTCTTTTTTTTTTTTTTTAAGTATTTTTATGGATTTCAGAGAGGAAGGGAGGAGGAGAGAGAAACAGAAACATCAATGATGATAGAGAATCATTGATCGGCTACCTCCTCACACCCAACACTGGGGATCAAACTAGCAACCAGGCATGTGGAATCGAAGCTGGGACCCTTTAGTCCGCAGGCTGATGGGCTGTTCACTGAGCCAAACCAGCTAGGGCAAACCATTTAACTCAAGTGTCCTTAGTTACAGAAGATAGGATTTTGCAATTTACTAGGTGCCTGTAAATTGCTTGGCCATTTAACTATGGTTCAGTTTCCCTATTCCGCCTTCCTGGCTTACTAGCCTGTCTCAGTTACTCCTCTTGTAACCTTCAAAGTTCCTAGCTCACTTCACTACACACACACTATCTTACGAAGTATGACTTTTGGAGGGAATCAAGGAAGGAGCCTAGTTTTATAGATTAGCCTTCTGTACACCAGGGATGGATATGCAGGCTGATGAAATGATCCCCAAAGTGAGGACAACCCAAAGGTGACCTTCTCATTGATCCGCAGAGGAGCGAAGCCAACTTTATCTGACTTCCTAGAAGCAGTGAGACCCCAGCTAACATGGGCTAAACAGGTAAAAACTAGTGCAGGTATTTACTCAGTGTGGGTTTTATTTGGAGGTTATCTAACCCCATCTTTGGAAGCTGTTACATGAGACTCTCCTCACTGAATGTTTGAAGGTGTGAAGGCTCCCAGATCCTGCTGAGCACTTCCTGGCAAGGCTGCCTTTGAACCTGATGTATCAGCTGCCCCTCTATCTCTTAGTCAGCAAGAAAGGCTGGGTTGCTTTTCTTTTCTTTTTTTTCCTTTTTTTTTTTTTTTTTTTTTTTTTTTTTTTTTTTTTTTTTTTTTTTTTTTTTTTTTTTTTTTTTTTTTTTTTTTTTTTTTTTTTTTTTTGAGGTTAACATATACACAGAGTGTTTTCTTAGTTTGAGGGTTGGGAAAGAGGGAAAACTTTTAAGCAGGTCTTTTCTTTCCTGTAAGTGATCAAATAGTCTATTCTAGTATTTTCAAAATGGTTACACTTCTGAAACATGTGTGAGTGTCTTTCCCCTCCCAACCCTGGTGAAAGATGACTCCAAATGTAATAAAGTGGGCTCCAGAGATATCCGTTTATTTATCCCAAATATTTCAGCTAATGAGAAAGCGAGGTTGAACTCCCTATCCTCAGGGGCTCTGCAGCCAAGCTCTCTGGCAGCACTCTTGGCATGGACACTCTCTGATCTGTTCCTTCTGCCTCCAAGGTTCTGTGGGGCCCACTCTCTCTCCAGGTTTCTCATTAGTAGAAACCCCATCACTCATGTGGGAGGCAGAAGCCTCACTCCTGCTGATGTCTTTATTATGCTTGCCCTGCCACCCTTCGTACCCCCTCTCCCTGCCTCCAGCCAGAGCCCTCCTCTCTGCAGGGCTCCCCCCTGCCCTGTCATCCTCCTGTGTGGCTCCTGGCAAAAAGCTGCCTCTGATGGATTCCATAGAACCCTGACCTCACTTTGAAGTTAAAGACACCCACCTTCAGACTCAGCTCTGCCCCCTTTAACTGGATTTCTACTCTCAGCCATTCCCAGGAGCCCAGTGTGCCTCTTGTGTGACACAGTAAGAAGTCAAGTTAGGGACAAGTTAGGGAATTGAGTGTTGTGTTCTTTGACACACACCACCAAGAGAGCCAGTGGAGATAGCCACCCCTCCCCCAATTCCCTGGGATGGCAGAGTTCAGGCCCTGGGGACAGAGATATGAGCTAGACCTGAGTGAGACAACTCAGCCTGGCCGAGATGGACCTTGGGCAGGTCACTTGTCTGAGTTATAAGTGGTCATTGGAGAGAATTAATTAACTCAAGTACTTGACACAGTTTGTGGTAAATGTGAAAGGTACGATCTCAAAAAGGAAAACTGTTATTGCTATTTCCAATGGCCAACCTCGATGAAAAGTGAAGGGTTCACTGGACAGCCCATAGACATCAGCTGTTGGCTTCTCACTGAAGTCACTGAGGAGGAATAATTCCTGCTGTTTCACATGCTACTACATCCCGGCCAGTGTGGCACAGCAGTTGAGCATTGATCCGGAACCAAGAGGTCACCAGTTCAATTCCTGGTTAGGGCACTCGGTCTTTTGTAGGAGGCATGCAAGAGGCAGCCAATCCATCTCTCTCTCTCTCTCTCTCTCTCTCTCTCCCTCTCTCTCATGTTTCTATCTCTCTTCCTTCTTCTCTCTCAATTAAAAAAATCAATAAAAACATATTTTTTAAGGATGATACTACATAATCACATACAAGGACTGAAAAATCAGTCCTTGAGGTCCTGGGGCAGAGAATATTCATAATAATAATAATCATTTAAATGGCTGCTGCCTATTACCCAATTACTTTGGGCCGGGTACTGCCTTAGAGCAATTGAAATATAATAGCACCATTTGGGGAGCATATTCCCAGAGTAGGAAGTGAGATGAAGGATAGAAAATAGACAGGCACCATCACATTGAAGTGGAATTTTTGGACTGGAACATGAGGTGTTCCCCAGGGCAGGATGTCCCAGATTCTTTGTGCACTGGGATCAAAGAATGAATCCATGGACAGAAGGTGGTATAGGAGAGGTGGAAATTTATTAAAGAACAAGTACAGAAGTGTGTGGCCCCGAAGGTCAGTCAGGGAGCGGGGGGAGAGAGGGCACTGGTATTGGGGGCAGCTCTGAAGGTGCAGACAGCCACAGGAACCCAGGGCTTCTGGGTGAGACGAAGGCTCTGGGTGCCAACAGGAAGCGTCCGTCAGGCCTGGGGCTAGGCTGGCGCAGAACTGCTCCCGGCTCTGAACTTGCGCAGAAGCACATGGGTCAGGTCTATGCCTTCATTGTCACTGCTGAAGAAGGAAGTCTTGGCTTTCCCGTGGCGGCCAGGCATGAGCTGGAGGGAGGGTAGTCGGTGGCCAAAAGTTTCACCATGAACAGGCCCATTGCCAATGTCACAGAGTGAGCGCCGTGTGCAGCACAGCTGCTAGGTCAGCAGGGCAGCCACCTGCATGAGGGTGCTGCCAAGGGCACCGTAGTGGGAGCTGGGAGTGGACGCCGGAGGCTTTGGGCTCTGCGCCTCCAACCCCGTCCCTGGGGCCACGTTTGACTGCTCTCTAGGATCTCGCAGAAGCATCAGAAACACCTCCTCCAAGGTGGTATCTGCGACCCCGCAACCTGCCAGGCACAGGCGGTGCCAGTTCTGCTCCAGTGCCTGGAAGAATCCCTTGAAGCTGGCTCGGTCACCGTCCTTGGGGAGGATGCAGCTCAGCGTGCGCCTGCTGCGGTCCCTGAGAAATGCTTGTGGGACATAGGTCAGCATCAGGGCCATGATGCAAGCTGCATCCTGCAGGCTGTCTAACTCCAGAGCAGAAAGCTGCTTCATGTCAGGCAGAGGCCTTGGTTGTAGGCCTCAGTCAGGCTGAAGTAACAAAACCAGCCCTGCTGTGGGACAGCCACGCGGTCACTCAGTGCCTCCGCCTCGTCCAGGTGGTGGGTTGTGAGGATGATCATCCAACCTGCTCAATACTGGAGGAGAACGTCCCAGATACTGCTTCGGGAGCAGAGGTCCACCCCACTAGTGGGTTCATCCAGCACCACGGTCTTGAATGTGCCAAGGAAAGTGGTGCCGAGGGACAGCCTCCTCCGCAGGCCTCTGGACAGGGCATGGGCTAGCTGATGCTGATGCTGCTTCAGCCCCACATCCCAGGGAGTCTTATCAACCTGCTGCCGGCGCCCCTCCTGGGTCCGCTGTGGTGACTTGATGGATGTGAAGAGCAGCAGGTGACCCAGGACAGTGAGTCTGTCCAACAGGACGACCCACTGAGGACATACTCCCAGCTCCTTTCTGACTGCAGCCAAATCTGTCTGCAGGTTCCTGCCATCCACGATGGCAGCCCCAGAGGTGGGCACATGCATCCCTGTCACCAGTGACCTTCCACTCAGGCTGGGCTGCCCTCACTCAGGAGCGGTGGACCCAGGCGCTCAGTCCTGCAACCCCGAAGAGCTGTGGGGGTGGCCAGGACGACAGCACGTGGTCCCCTCTGGGCAGGAGCCAGACCCTGGGTGGCCCCCACCCCAACAAAGTCATCAGACCAGAAGGCAGGACCTCCCGGAAGTGCTCCGTGCTCCTAGACTGCCCTCCGGGCAGGCTGCAAAGCCTGTAAGAACTTGAGTAAAATCAATTACGCAGTTGTCTCTTGCTTCCGTGAAGTTTCTATACCCTGCAACAGCTATCACAAATTGTGTCTCGACCTGAGGTGGGCCAAGCTGCTGCACGCTGCCTGAGCTGGGCATGGGAAATGGGAAGCAGCCACAGGGCAGGAGACCTCCCCCAGAGAGGGCAAGCGTTCAAGCCCATGCATTGCCAGGGGTATAAAGTCTCCATTCTTCCTTCCCCAGCACTGCCAAGGACAGGTCCATCGGGGAGGTCTCTCCACCCAGAGGAAGCTGTGCTGAGCCATTAGACAGTTCTCATGGCAGATCAGCGACCAGGCCTCTCCCAAGACTGCACACTGGAAGGGAACATCAGCCCCTACTCCACCAGCAGCAACAGGCACCAAACTTCTTCAGCACAACCAACCAGTTCCATTCCCAAGTGTCCTTGGTTTAGGGAAGACAAAATTTCTGCTCAGTTTCCCTATTCTACTTGTCCCAGCTTACTGGCCTACCATCCATTTAACTTTTAACATTTTTCTTTATCTTCCTCCATTACACCAAAGCCATATTTTTCAGTTAGTTAGAACTCTTAGGCTTAATTGTTCCTACAGTTGAGGTTTGTGCCACCCCTGACATGGGCATGGTCACACGGGCCTGCAAGACAGTATACAGGCTGCCAACCGTCTCTCAATAGAGACAAAAATCTGATGGTATTCTTCTTTGCCAAGTTGGGCACCTGCCCTTTTGACAACTGAATTCAAATCTGTAAGAAAATTAAGATTACTATATTTACATAGTGAAGTATAACATTGGCACAATGGCCGCTTCTGCTACTTCACATGACACATGGTCAACCTCAATACCCTTCCCTTCTGTCATATGTTCAGCAACTTCTATAGAATTCTTCACTCTTAGAAACCTTATTTTTTTATGATAACCAAAAGTAAACAGCCAGCATTTCTTAGATTGACATTTGTCAACACACTTTAAGTATACTCTTACTTTCAAGAAAATATACATTCAACAAAGTACAATAAACCTTCTGTAATAAAAACTAAGAGCAGACAAATTAAAAATATCCCATTCTGTTTCAGTAAGCAAACATTTCCTTTTGTGATTGGCAAATTCAGAGGGAGGGGCGACCCCCACCTTTCCAAGATGGCATCCCCCATGAGAGCCATGTGCTGGCAGAGCAGTTGCCCAAACTCCTTTTCAGATATAAGAGATAACTTGCTTATATTACATGACTTAACAAAACAAAACTCAGACAAGAAGCATTAAAACAGCACATTTTTAACTTTTATACTGCAGATACAAAGGGAAAATCTAGATCAAAACTCTTATCTTTGGAGAAGCCAGCAAGCCTGAGGAATTTAAAATGCAAATTAACCACATTCCTGCCTGAGCCCTGTGGCAGGATTCTTTTCCTATGACCCAAGCCTGAGGCACCACTCTGGCCATTTCCCAGTAGTTAACCATGCCCTTTTGTTTGTAAAGCCCACCAGGTTTTCTTTCCATAGTTCCTCTGGTCTGCTTCTGCTACCAAAACCTTACTCTGTTCCTTCTTGTAGCAATTCTAAAACTCCTTAACATACATTCTAAGTCAGTTGAATTTGAGGAGGAGCTATTACCATGTTGCATGGAGGGTCCGGGTTGCAAAGAACTAATCAAACAAACAGAGAAACAATTTTATACCGGTGCATACTACATTTACATCACAGAAAAACAGCGAGAGTTTCAGAGAACCATTCGTCAGTCACCTTAGTACGCCTCCCTCCTGGAGGCTGGGACCTGTGGGGAGCAAACTGACTTTTGCACTCCGCCAGAGCGGGCAAACCAGTTAACTCTCTCAGTAGACTAGCCAAATTGGAGCTGAGCAGATAACAAAGAAACACAGAAACAGACAAAGGGCCCACAGGAACAACCTTCCAACTCTGTGGAAGCAAAACCGAAAGTGGGAGCGACCCGCCTCTTTTCAGACCCTGGAGAGTAAATTTCACATCTCTCCTGTCTGAAATCCTGGAGGGGAATTTCCCATCTTTCTGATTCCCAAGGGGAAAACACATCCCTCATGAGGGGTATACACGTCCCTCCTGGGAAGATCAGAACATCTTCCGAATCTTCCAGCCAGTGGCCTTTCCTGGCATGTCTACCTGGGCCTCTTCGGGCACCGCTACAAATGAGCTCACACAGAAAAGACAGACAAGACAGACACTTACCACAGCCAATCAGGCTCTCTGGGTCGGGGGTCCCTAGGGGGTTTTGGGGATCCCGGACGAGGTTTTGTGATCCCCAAAGACCACCAATGAGCCCCGAGTCCGATGCAAAAAAAACATAGAGCTTTATTTGAGCTAGCTCGGGCTCCATCCCACACATGCTCACTGATGCAGTGGCAGGGCGGGGGAGAGAGCGTGAGTTTCAGGAAAACAAAGGATTTATAGGGAGGGGGTCTGGAAGTAGTGGATGGGATAACGTGTGTGGCCCCTGTTGATTGGTCGAGGGAAGGGCAAGTTGAACTGGGGGCAGGATGCAGTCAGCCTAATTTTGACCTGGGTCATTTTCTCTGCATCCCTATTGGCCGGTTTGAGTCAGTCTTGCACCGCCCTTTCACTCCCTCCCTCCTTCCTTATTGTTTCCTTATTCCCTTTGGGCTTTCTTCTTCTCCTTCTGGATGAAAGGCTTCCTTCACTTTATTTTGTAAATATAGACCTTTTGCCATTCCCAACTCCCTCATTCTATGGAAATGTACCTGTTGCAGCTTTTCAGTTTCTCTTATTCTATGGAAATATACCTTCTGCTGCTCTGCAGCCCTGTGCTTCCTCCATGGTCCCCTCAATTCCTAAAATTTCCTAAAACCTGTCCTCTTCATCCCCTAAAATTTCTTTTTCAACATGAATCAGACTTGAGAGTTAGAATGGTTCAAATCCTGACTCTGCAACCTCCTGGTGATACTACTGCCTTAATTAACTTGTCTGTGCCTCCATTTCTCCTCTGTACAACAGGATAATGATAAGAACACCTACCTTACAGAGATGCTGTGATGACTAAGTGATGTAATCCCTATAAAACAGGTATTAGAGTTACCCAGCACTTAATAAGAGCTCAGTAAATGTTGGTTGTTTTTACTAAAGTGCTCAGTTCCCCACTCTTCTGGTGGGATGGGAGTGTTGCAGAAAGACCCAGAAAAACTAAGCAATGCTTTGAAGAAGTGGAAAAAACACCGTTTTAATGACGCTGGTGAAAGCTTTCCAAATCAGAGTGAAGTAACACACAGGGACTTTGCTTTTTATAACCTTTTGGGTTCATTGTATTGCAAATATGCCCCCTTCCCTCTTCCAGGCCCTGGAGGAAGGCCCTCCCCCAGGTGTCCCAAGGTTTCAGTCCAGGCTAACAATCCACCCTTCCCCCAGGGCAGCGCTTATGGCCTCTGAAAAAGGTTCCACAAATTCAGTTTGGGGAAAGAGGCAATGACTCAGCTGCAGGTCATTAAGAATGCACACTGAGCCTACATGAATTCCAACTGCCATCCCCCCAAAAATTCAGGGCTACATTTAATTAGCCCTTTTTAGCCTTCTCAGGAGCAGAATGAGGTTTGTGTTCATGGGTCTTTGATTACTTCTATCTAGAGCACTCAGGCCCAGATTCAAAGCTTTATCTTTCACTGTCATTATAATAATGTTATAATCATAAGGAAATTCCACTAATGTATGGAAATAATTATTATATAAAATAATTAATGTGTGAAATATTTGCTGTGGGAAGATCCTAATACTCTGTAACTTCCAAAATGTGTTGAACGTCCCACTATCTTGATGTGAATGCCCTACCAGGAGTCTTCAAACTATGGCCCACGGGCCACATGGGGCCCACCGAGGACATTTATCTGGCCTGCCGGGTGTTTTTGCTGCCTTGTTTTTTTACTTCAAAATAAGATATGTGCAGTGTGCATAGGAATTTGTTCATAGTTTTTTTTTTTGTTCGTTTGTTTTTTTTAACTATAGTCCGCCCTCCAACAGACTGAGGGACAGTGAACTGGCCCCCTGTTTAAAAAGTTTGAGGACCCCTGTGCCTAAACCCTTACAGCATAAACACACTGCTCCTAGCAAAAGCACACCATCTGGCCCACACTGATAAGACACAAGTTGTTTACCATTGGTTATATAAGCAACCGATTTTTCTTGTCGTCATCTCCTACATGAAGAGAGGAGAACTCCACATCACTCTGTGAGACAAGCCCCTGATCGACTGCTCTGCTGTGTGAGCCTGAACCAACTGTGGCCTTCTGTCTGCCTCTGTCTGCATCGTCCGTCTTTCGGTGTGCATCGCCAGGTGGCCTTTGCCAGAATCTAGGACCCACTAGGAATAGGTAAATAAACCTGTGTGATGCACACTAATTCTGTCTTGTGTGTTCATGTGTTCCGGTTCAGCTCAGCTGTCTAGACATTGAAGTACCAGGGGATAGGCCGGTATTGCTGTCTCCTGGTCACCTACATTTGTTTCACTAAGTCTAGACAGATAATTAATTAATTAATTGGGGCATAATTGGGACAACTGTTTTCCACAAGGAGGCCAAGAACACAGCATTTCAAACATTTGGCAATTTTTCTGAAGTCCTAGATGCAGATGGGGATTGCACTACCTAGGCTCAGCCTCCCTTCTCTCTGCACCCCTTTTGCTCAGCACCTTTTTCTGGGCTTATTCTGAGGTTTTCTGGGCTTATTCTGGGCTTATTCTGAGGACTTCAGGCCACTCTGTGACTGGCAGGTGCTTTGAGGAGGAAGCAGTCCTGCCAGGCCACTAGCTTTACCCCCACGTCAACCCCACATGTCTACACAGCATACTTCCGGTGAATAATACACTCTTCATCTGGTTACAGAGCACTAAGCAGAGCACTAAGTGTTAGTGGCATTGGGTTGCTAACATCCAGTATGGACTGCCTTGTTGGGGAAAGCTTTGAAATAAGTCATTTCAGAAGCAATCATTTCTCTTATGCTCACACTTAGTTGGATTTTCGGTTTGAGGGCGGGTCGTAATGGGCCAGATTACTCTGTGGCAGCAAATTAACTGAAATCCCAAAACTGCATTTCTTATTCACACAACATCCATTACGGGTCCTGTTGACCCTCTAGGACAGTGGTTCTCAACTTGTGGGTCACGACTCCTTTGGGGGTCAAACAACCCTTTTACAGGGGTTGCCTAAATACATCCTGCATATCAGATATTTACATTATGATTCATAACAGTAGCAAAATTACAGTTATGAAGTAGCAACGAAAATAATTTTATGGTTGGAGATCACTACAACATGAGGAACTGTATTAAAAGGTTGCAGCATTAGGAAGGTTGAGAACCACTGCTCTAGGACAACTATTCCGCACATGGTGACTCAGGGATCTAGGCTACCTCAACCTATGGCTCCACCAACTCAACACAAGACTTCCTCCTTGATGGCAGGAGAAAAGAGTTCTTGGAGCTCTCATCTGCTCTTCTGTGTTTCAGCCTGAAAGTGACGGGCATTACTTCTGCTCACAGATTCATTGGCCAGAGCTAACCAATGGCCTCACCTTCTAAAGATGAGGTCATGCAATCAGTTCCCTATTAAGCAGGAAAGAGCCAGATGTTGGGAAGCATTAGTAAGGTCCACCAAAATCACTTGCCCTTACTGAAGGCAACTGGGCCAAGGCAATAGAAATGTCTCAATTCTCCTGCCACATAGTACTAGCCTAGCAAATTTTATGCAGAAAAATAAAGGGTCTTAGAACTTTTTCTCTTGTAAGGTGTCTGTTAGAGCTTCCTGGATAACTTTTCAGTTCATAGGCCAAATAAAATCTCTCTACATAAAAACCTAATATGCAAATTGTCCTCTCCAGAGTTTGACCTGGAGATTGGGAGTCTGATCGCTCGCTATGATGTGTGCTGACCACCAGGAAGTGGCACAGAATAAAGGGAGGCCCCGGCCAGCAGCTGGAAGGCCCCTATCAGCCCTGATTGCCAGCCAGGCCTGGGGACTCTATCTGTGCATGAATTTCATGCACTAGGCCTCTAGTATACCTATAACCTTCCTGAAAATTTTCTTCAAACCCACTGAGACTAATGTTATTTCTTAAAGAGGTCATAAAAATTATCACACAAAAAATATCCTGGCTGGGTTGCTCAGTTGGTTAGAGCATTGTCCCAACACACCAAGGCTGTACGTTTGATCTCTGGTCAGGACACATACAAGAATCAACCAATAAATGCATGGGTGGGTGGAGCAAAAATTGATGATATCTCTCTCTCTCTCTGTCTCTCTCTCTCTCTCTCTCTCTCTCTCTCTCTCTCTCATCGATACATAAAAATTTAAAATTATTACTAAAACCACATAGCTGTAGTTTGTCAAAAATCATACCAAATGAATATACAATTTCTTCCAAAAACAAGGAATTACTTAATTAGCCTCCTTAAGGATGTGTTGACCAAAAGATTCAGCTCTACAAATCACTCACAAATCCCAATTACTGGCATCTGATCATTATCAGACTCCTACAATTCCCATGTATTAGAGAAGGCTTTTTAGAAGACAGTCTCATCCTAATTGGTTTGGCTTAGTGGATAAAGCATCAGCCTGTGGCCTCAAGGGTCCCATGTTCAATTCCGATCAAGAACATGTACCTTGGTTGTGGGCACATCCCCAGTGGGGAGTGTGCAAGAGGCAGCTGATCAATGTTTCTAACTTTCCCTCTCTCTTCCTCTCTGTGAAAAATCAAAAAAATATATTTAAGAAAAGAAAAGAAGACAGTCTCATTTTTCTTTATCCTGTTCATTTTCCAGCATTATGAGAGCATCTCCACCTCCAACTGGAATTTGGTTGTTGTAGCACTAAAACTGGGACTGTGGGTTATCTTATGTAATAAGACCCTAATATGCAAATCGACCAAATGGCAGAATGGCTGGTTGCTACAATATGCACTGACCACCAGGGAACAGACGCTCCATGCAAAAGCTGTCCCCTGGTGGTCAGTGCACTCCCAAAGGGAGAGTGCTGCTCAGCCAGGAGCTGGGCTTGCAGCTGGAGAGTGCAGCAGTGGTGGTGGGAGCCTCTCCTGCCTCTGCTGCAGGCAGGCAGTAAGGAGTAAGGGGTCCTGGACTGTGAGAACCCTGAACTGTGATAGGGATGTCCAACTCTCAGCTTAGGCCTGATTCATAGGGGGGACTGGGCCTAAGCTGGCAGGCGGACATCCCCCAAGTGGTCCCAGACTGCCAGCAGGCTCAGGCTGGGCTGAGGGACCCCCCACCCCCAGTGCATGAATCTTGTTCACCGGGCCTCTAGTTTTAGATGAGTGGAAAGAAATGGGGATAACGATGCTAATACAGTCATCAAAAGTGGTAAATACTTGCTCATAAAGTCACTTCAAGTGGTGATACCATATCTCTAGCATGTGTTTTCTCTAAATTCCTGCTCTGCATGTAGTCCTACTACAGAGAGTTGCCCACATCCAAAGTTCCTTCTTCAGCTTCACATCTCTAACTACTCTTAGGAGATGCTTAGTAACTACTTTAAATTCTTTTGATAAGTTGACACCTATAGGAAGAATTCTTGAGTGCTTAAGGGATTCACAAAGGACTTCCGGGGAGATATAAGCACAGGGTGGCCAACAGTTCTGGTTTTCCCAGTCCTGTTCTGGTAATAGTACTTAAAGTCCTGTGTCCCAGGAAACCCCTAATTAGTCATCCTACATAACCCATGAAATTGTGTGGAAATTTTGGTGTGCGTGCAAATGCACATTTTCTTACAGAGACAGCCAAGGGCTTATTCAGAGCTTCAAAGGGCTCATAAAAAGAAAATAAACCACTGATTGAGAATTCTGTGGAAGAAAAGAGTATTGCAGACCTCAAACTCCCCTCTCACTCTTATATCTCTGCTTTGATTCTATCTCTGTTAGTGTTAGGATGAATCTATAAATAATGTGGGCAGTGCAGAGGATGGCACACACACTCACTAATACATCCATGACCCATATTTATTGATTTATTTCACTATATACATACTGACACTAGCCTGTGTCTGGGGTGTTGGGGGACTAAGACAGTGTAGTCCTTGCTTATCAACAAACAGCAAGGAGATAAAGAAGACTTTTTCAGACAGCAGTAAATGCCATGAAAAATAAAATGGGGTGATGTGCCACATAAAAATTAGAAGGGGGATACGTTACACTGGGTGGATAGGAAAAGTCTTTCTAAGGTGGGAGCTTTGTGCCGAGGGCCCAGGAGTGACGCAAAGATCAAAGGACGATTGTTCAGGCTGAAGTGGAGCAAATGCAGAGACCCTGAGAGAGGCATGAGCTGCAGGAAGGAAGCTAATGTGACAGGGGTTCAGGGCCACCAGGAGAAAGGTATCAGATAGGGTGGGAGAGGGAGAGGCCAGATGATACCTGATGGTCATGTAAGAAATTTGACTTTTATTTTCAAATCAATAGAAAGCCATTGGAAGTTTTTTTAGCAGAATAATGACATGATCTGATTTGCATTCTTTTAAAGAGCCTTCAGTTGTGAGGAAAAGGAATCTCAGGGGGAGAGGAGAAAGAGGAGGACGGTGCCTCCAGGTGTAGGCAGCAGAGCTGGAGCAAAGTGGACATGCAGGCCGCACTCTGTAGGTGCAGACAGTGGACCTGGTGTGGGGAGTGAAGGGAAAAAAACACTCAGTGAAGGAAAGAAGTGATTCTGCAATTAATTGCATTCTGCATGGCTGGCTCCTTTATGAGGCTGTTAGGTCTTTGCTGGTGGGAGAATGCCTCTTCATCCCTTTATCTTCACCAACTAGAAGAAGGTTTGGCATATGGTTCCTCCTAATAAAATTTTTTGGGGTGATAAATGGATAAGTGAATGTAAGAACAAATGGAATTTGGTTTCTCTGTTCCTGAACAAAGAAAAGAAAGGATACACAATGCTTAACCTGTCAGGCCAGGTTAACAAACATAATTCCAGAGATCTGGTCTTAGGAAGACAGGAGGTAGAATGTGTTTCTTATGCAGACATAAGAAAGGATATTTTTTTTCTTATTTTAGGCCAGACAAGAACTACAGGGGACCTGGGATAAGCTCTGCGCTTACTAGGAAGTACCAGACCTTACTCTGTACCTGTCTGTGCACAGGATTCCTTTGATGCCCTAGTTCATGTTTTTAATGGCCCAGAAGTGAGTTTTTATTTGAAGTGAGTTATGTTGTTTTCCCTACTTGTCTCTTGTCTTCCCTTCGAGGAATCCTTGCATATTTATATGCTAGAGGCCCAGTGCACAAAAATTTGTACACTCGTTGGGGGGAGAAACCTCAGCCTGGCCTGTTCCCTCTCACAGTCTGGGACCTCTCAGGGGATGTTTACCTGCTGGCTTAGGCCAGCTCCCCGCAGGATCAGGCTTAAGCTGACAGTTAGACATCCCTCTGGCAGCCCAGGAGCCCTCAGGAGATGTCCACTTGCCAACGGGGAGCAGTCCTAAGGTGCAGTCAGCTATCCTTAGTGCTGCTGAGGAGGTGATAGAGGCTCCCGCCACCACTGCTGTGCTGACAGCCATCAGCCTGGCTTGTGGCTGAGCAGAGCTCCCCTTATGGGAGTACACTGACCACCAGGGGGCAGCTCTTGCATTGAGCGTCTGTCCCCTGATGGTCAGTGTGTGTCATAGTGACCAGTCATTCCCAGTGGTTCTGCTGTTAGGGTCAATTTGCATGTTACCCTTTTATTATATAGGATGTTTACATATGGTTCCTCCTAATAAATATTTGTTCAAACCAATTATATCACATGAATTCTTTCCCTGCAATAATTTCATCTAATTATCTTCTTTGACATTTTCCTTGATATCTGGAAAGAAAACAGTTCCTCGATTCTGTCTGCAGACTTTAGTCAAAATATTTTTTTTCTGTATTGACTTATCTAATTCATACCTATTTTAAAACCTGATAGCTTAAAATCAAATGAGGTTTTTAGATATCATCTTCAGGGAAGTTTTTTATTAATATTTTCTTGTATTACAATAGAAGGTAGTGTTGTATTATAGTTATGTCAGGGAGTAGTGCTTCATACCTCAACAGGTCAACTCCTCAGCACAAATGAATGATCCTTATAATGCTTAAATCATGCCCAGTGCTTCGCACATAGTAAGAGTTCTGTTAATGCTCATTGAATAATTGAATCAATTAATCAATTAATCAAAGCACAAAGAATTTTTTCTTTCACAGTGCATACTTAATTATAACTGGAGAAATCTTTTGAACTGATTGTGAAAGCAGAGTTCCTGTAATTCTCACTGTGGATTCAGACCAATGTAGGACTTCAATTGCCCTCTTTCTGGCTCTGCTATCTGTCAAGGACAAGTTCTCGGTCAAGTTCCTTACAAACGAATCACATTGGTCAAGATCATTAAGTTTGAGAATATATAGTCGCTTGTGAGCTCCCAACTCCTACACACCAATTAGGCCCCATCTAACTTTTGGCAGCTACTCTGTTTATGGCAGAATATCCTCCCGATCTGTTTGCTAATGTGTCACAGACACACACAGAACAGGTAGCACAGAGATGAGGGGTAAAGTGTACAAGTACACACAGCACCAATGAAATTAGTGATTGAGGCAGCACACCTTGGACATGGCAGCCCACACTGCCATGTGTGATCACGCAACAGGTAAGGCCAGTGTACAACTTAATTGCCTTCATTCTGGCTCTGCTATCTGTCAAGGACAAGTTCTTGGTAGTGTTACATTGCCTCTCCACAGAACTTCCTGGAATAAAAAATAAATAAAATCCTTGAGGAAACTTGCATTTTTCTAGCATTATAAAAGATTTTTTAAAAGTTCATTGTAATAAAGTAAACAACAAAACATATATCAAATACAAATTAAAAGCCACCCCACAGCTACTCCCTTCCCCAAAATCCCAAATCAAATTGCCACAAAGATTACCATTGTTGGCAGATACGTAGTATCCTATACATTTTTATGCAAACATGTTCTTTTTACACAACTAGACCATACTACACACTTCCTGCAACTTTCCACATTTAGTTAACAGATATATTTCCAAATCAGTGCAGAGATATACTTTATTCTCTTTAATGGACTTCCCTTATGCTATTATAGGTTACTTCTGGGGTGTTTTTTTTTCTATGAAAAATAGTACTTTGTCACCATTTTGTACATGATATCTGTGCATTCAAGTGTAGGATAAATTTCTAGAAGTGGAATGGCTGGATTAATCAGTAGGCACACTTTAATTCAGAGTGATATTGCCAATTGCCCCTACAAAATTGTTGTATCAATTTATAATCTTGGAAACTCTTCTGATTGGTAATTTTCCTGAAAATGAAAGTGGAAAAGATGGAGAATGAACACTAGGGACCTTGACTGGGGTGTTAAAGAAGCAGCAAAATCCAGGGCCAGTCACCTCACCCGCCCTTGCCTCTGGCTGAGCCTGCTGAGCATGCTGCATGGCAGGAGAAATGAACAGAGCCGCTGAGCCAGCACTGCCCAGTAGTCAGGACTTGAGAAGCTGGTTTCTCTCTAACAGATACACACAGGCACACACGCATACACACATGCGCACGCGGCCTGATGAGAGAGCATCTTCTAATCTGTCTGGTTTAGTCAAGGACCTCTGTACCTCACTCCAGGAGATGAAAGGCCTCTTGCACAAAGCTTTCTTTCAAAAGCAACAAGTATAAAATGTTTGAGTGGTGGTAATTTAATTCTAATACCCCTCAGAATTCCCAGAAGAAAGAAGAGCCAGTGTAATAGGTGACTGAGCTCTTCAGGCAAAATGGGGTTAAGAAGGCTGACATCGACGAATGGGCTCTTTCTGGCCTTCCTGGGTCATATTAGTCAAAATCTCATGGAACATCTTATCCCTGTGCTTTGTCAAGTACTGAAGCAACCCATTGCTATTTCTCGGCTTGGATTTTCTAAGAGTGGAGCAAAAAGACATCTGATCTGAGATAAAGTCCCTTAAGTCCATCACCTGCTGCCAAAAACCTATTTTTGAAAAGCAGGACTAAAAATTACGTTGCGAAGGAAAAACAAATGCCAGAAGCAGGAAAGATTGCTGCTGGTATTTTCTTTCCTTTTTAAACTTTTATTTATTGATGAGAGAGAGAGACATCAGTTTGCTATTTCACTTACTCATGCATTCATGGTTGAGCCTTGTATGTGCCCTGACAGGGATCAAACCTGCAGCCTTGGTTGGTCAGGGGGCTGCTCTAACCAACTGGGCTCCATGGCCAGGGCCTGGCATTTTCTTAAAAGGAGTGCCTTCAATGTGTGGGGGGAAGCAAATTTATTGTTATCCCCTCTCCCGTTTCTAATGGCATAGTCTCCAGGTTTTCTATTGTCTGAGAAAAGTGTTTTAGTGAATCTGCTTGCATGACCTCCAGGTTGTTCATACTAGTGTGATGAATTGCCTGTCGAAATCCTAGAGTTGAGAAAGCTAGGAGGTACAGGCTGATTCTCATTGTTTGTGGTACTTGTTTTTATAAAGTGGCCATGAATATTAGAGAATGCTGAATCCTAGCTCCTAGGTGAGGTTCCTGTGAATCTATGATCACAACATTTTCATCAACAGATCCACACATAATCTTGTTTTGTGTGTGTTTCTGTTTAAAGATGCTTATATGTTTGTGGATATATATCATTGAAGTCACAGCATGACATTCATGACTGAGCAAAGCTTATCTAACACACTTGCTTTCTCCATAAGGCTCAGGAACACTCAACAGTACTTCAGCACTGCACTTCTGGGCCATTTTAAAGAGCAAAATCACACCCAGAAAAGCACAAAAATTGTTTAAAAAACAGCACCTAATACACCGTGAAAGGACACGTGTTTACAGCCTGAGCCAAAACAAAAAGGCGGAGCATGGCCTCTGCCCCTCATCTGGGGACATGCTGCTTTGTGCATGTCCTTTGTGATGAAGAAAGAGCACAAGTGTTAACTGGGGATTACAAACAAATGTTAGTGAGTAGCAACTTTGCAAATATGGAATCTGTGAATGAGGAGGTTGGAGTGTATTCTCACTCAAGCCAAATCAGACCTCCCCACTATGCATCTGCCCCATGTCCTTCCCACCTCCTCTGGGTTGGCCCTGCTTGGCTTGGAAGGCTCCCACAGATAGGGCCCCGTTGTGATAGCTCTGAGGAGAGAGGAAAAAAGGAAATGCAAATGCCCCTTCTCTACTCAACTGCTTAGCACCTATGGTGGGTGGTGGGGGGGGAGAAACAGGCCCGCCAGTAATGGTCATGTAAGATCAAGTTTAGTAAATGGCTTTCCAGGCAATGAGGTGAAAGAGATGGTAGGTTAAGAAGGTATATAAATACTTCTTACAATTTTCCTTTGTATTCTTCATCTTCAATTAAATTCTCTTATATCACAGCACAAATATAAAAGTTAACAGAAGAGAGCCAGGACTGGGATTATCAGATTCAGCAAACAGGATAGACAATTAAATTTTAATTTCAGATACACAACTATTTCTTTTTTTTTTTTTTAATTTATCTTTATTGTTCAGATTATTACAGTTGTTCCTCTTTTTTACCCCATAGCTCCCCTCCTCCCAATTCCCACCCCAACCTCTGACCTTGCCCCCCCATTGTCCTCATCCACAGGTGTACAATTATTGTCCAGTCTCTTCACGCATCCCCAACACCCTTAACCCCCGAAAATTGTCAGTCCACTCCCTTTCTATGCCTCTGATTCTATTCTATTCACCAGTTTATTCTGTTCATCAGATTTT
>PVJC01016240.1:0-27927 GCA_004026665.1 Murina feae | reverse complement strand
TTATTAATTTCAGAGAGGAAGGGGGAGGGAGAGAGAGATAGAAACATCAATGATGAGAAAGAATCATCGATGGGCTGCCTCCTACATGTCCCTCATTGGGGATCAACCCCACAACTCTGGGCATGTGCCCTGACCAGAATCAAACCAGTGACTTCTTGGTACATGGGATGATGCTCAACCAATGGAACCACACCTGCCAATTCTCTCTTTTTTAAAAAAATATATATTTTATTGATTTTTTACAGAGAGGAAGGGAGAGGACCAGAGAGTCAAACATTGATCAGCTGCCTCCTGCACACCCCCCACTGGGGATGTGCCCACAACCAAGGTACATGCCCTTGACTGAAATCGAACCTGGGACCCTTCATTCCGCAGGCTGACGCTCTATCCACTGAGCCAAACCGGTTAGGGCCTAACTCTGTTTTTATACTGGGCCCTTTTAATATCTATTTTTATATCTATCTATCTATCTATCTATCTATCTACATACATACATACATACATACATACTAGGGGCCCGGTGCACAAAAATTTGTGCACTCGAGGGGTCCCTCAGCCTGGCCTGTGCCCTCTCGCAGTCTGGGACCCCTCAGGGGATGTCCACCTGCTGGCATGCCTGGCCAGCCTGGGAGAGGGGCTGATGGCTGTTTGCAGACTGTCCAAGCCCCCCAGTGGGGACCCTCACCCCATTGGGGTGTGGCCAGCCTGGGTGAGGGGCTGAGGGCTGTTTTCAGGCTGTCCACAGTCCCTTCAGGTTTTGGGTCCCTACTGGGGTGCCTGGGCAGCCTGGGTGAGGGGTTGAGGAACATTTTCAGGCTGCCCACAGCTCCAATTGACCCAATGTCCCAGCAAGGCTGGCTGGAAATAGGTTTCTGGGGTTTATTTATCTTCTGTAATTGAAACTGTTGCTTTAAGCCGAGGCCTAGGCAGGTAATGAAGCCTCCTGTTGGCTTCAGCTCCATGGCTTCTATAATTGAAAGAATGTTGCTGTGAGCAGAGAGAGGCCCAGACAGCCTAGGCAGGCAGTTTCCTCCATCACTGGTGCAATGGAAGCCTGCTGTTTGCTTCAGCTCCGTGACTTCTATAATTGCAATTATGTTGCCGTGAACAGAGAGAGGCCCAGCCGGACTAGGCAGACATTTTACTCCTGGTGCCATGGAAGCCTCCTGCTTACTCTAGCTCTGTGACTGCCGGCCTCCATCTTGGCTGGGTTAATTTGCATACAGCTGCTCTGATTGGCTTGTGGGCGTGGCTTAGGCATCCCGAAGAGATGGTCAATTTCAATATTACTCTTTTATTAGATAAGATATATATATATTGATTTCAGAGAGGAAGGGAGAAGGAGAGAGATAGAAACATCAATAATGAGAATCATTGATTGGCTGCCTCCTGCACACTCCCTACTGGGGATCGAGCTCGAAACCTAAGCAGGTGCCCTTAACCGGAATCAAACCCAGGACCCTTCACTCCATAGGCCAACGCTCTATACACTGAGCCAAACTAGCTAGGGCAACTGAGCCCTTTTGTGGGACTAAAGTTCCAGGAAACATGACTTGTTGATAAATACTGCTGAAAAATAATTGGTGAATTATATATACACAATGGGGTTGGGGGTAACACTGCTACTAAAAAAAACTGGTAGTAGAATTTCTCTCAGAGGGAAACCTATATTTTGTTTCACAAAACAGGTAAGCAGGTCATTTGATCATGAAAAGTTAGGCTCAAGGAGCTCGATCTGGAAGATGGAAAATGGAAACAAAGAGATAATTCTGCATGTACAATGAGGGCAATTTGGAATTTGGGGCTAGTTTAGAAGGATAGATTGAGAGGTGGACAGGGCAGGAAAAGAGGGAGATGAGAAGGACACTTGGGAGCTTGAGAAGAATCAAAGAAATCTGGTGGGTAAGGTTGGCCAGAAAGAAACTCTTTAAGGCCCTGACCGGTTTGGCTCGGTGGATAGAGGGTCAGCCTACGGACTCAAGGTCCCAGGTTCAATTCTGGCCAAGGGCATGTATCTTTGTTGCGGGCACATCCCCAGCGGGGAGTGTGCAGGAGGCAGCTGACCGAGGTTTCTCTCTCATGGATGTTTCTTACTCTCTATCCCTCTCCCTTCCTCTCTGTAAAAAATCAATAAAAATATATTTTTAAAATAAGAAACTCCCAAAGGCAGAGAGAGCCACACATCAGAGCAGTGATGGCCAGGACTGGCTAGATAATTTGTGGAGTCTGTTGCAAAATGAAAATGTTCAAAATTCAGCAAAAGCTGCTGTAGAGGTACTGAGATATGAAGTTTTTCCTTTCAACTGCTCTCTCTCTCTATCTCTCTATTTCTCTTGCTGTTTTTAATTTGCTATTTAATGTCATGCTTCCTCCTGGCGCATGGAATCCAGGAGCACAGATCCTTCCGGGCGCAGTGACTACGCCTGCCCTCCCTTGCTGCCTGCCCCTGCAGCCTGCTGCCTAAAGCCCTCTCACCACCTCTGCACACAGATGCTCTGCCCAAGTGGGTGTGGGGAGTGGGGGTGGGGGGTAGAGGTGGAGGGGTGGGGGCTGGGAAGTCAGGCAAGGCATCTCCCCTTCCCTTGTGCCTGCCGCCCCAAACCATGCTGGATTGAGGAGAAGTAGGGGGTGGAGGGGAGGTTATTGGGTGAGGGTAGGGATGGGCCTGGGACACCAGGCAGAGATGGGAGGTAGTTGGATAGGAATGGGAGGTCTAGCCAAGAACCTGGTCCAGGAAGGCAGGGAGTTGGTGGGAGGCAGTCCTGACTGTGAGGAGAGGCTCTGAACCCCTTGCACATGCACCATTGACCGGTCAGACTTCACGTACAAACACAAATTCAAAGGTACAATCATTAGGCATTTCAAGATGACCACAGAGCATGAAACCACAAATTTGGGACCCTTCTGAGCATAGGACCTGTGAGACTGCATTAGCTGTACACTCATGAAGCCAGCTTTGAAGATGCTGGGTCACTGACTTTTAAAAAAGAAACGATTCCCACACCTTTATGTCCATGCCCTTGGTAGAAAGCTGCCGCACGAACAGCCCTGTGTTGGGCCAGCAGTTGCCTTGGCAAATTAAAAGCAAAAGGGGCTGATTTCCCTGTTTGGGTCCATGCCAGCTGAGAAACAAAACAGTAGTAAGCAGGCAAGGCTAGGAGACTCATATTTCAGCACAAACAAGAAACGGGACGAGAGGTGACCGTGAGAGCACAGTCCCACTGGGAACATGCAGACATTTTGGGTTTCCAACCACGCAAGTGACCAGAGCCAGCTGGAGGACTTGGAGCCAGCCAGATGGCCACCACTTGGGTTTCCCATAGTATGACTTATGTTTACGGGGAATATGTTAAAAACATGGAAAAACCATCAGAGGATATTTAGTAGTCGGCGTGCATTTCTCTATGCTAGAAGTAAACCTACCTGTGGTCTTGTGCTCCTTTAATTTGTCACTGTTAATCATTAGCAACAGGACTCGGCAGAGAGGGGTGGTAATAAATCTTAGCTTAAGTTCTGGTTCCTAATTCATGCCTCAGCTTCCATGGGACTTAAAGGAGAAGCTGACTTAAAGAAGAGTCACCCTCACCAAATAAAGAATATATAATGCATCTCTTAAAAAATTTCTAAGACCAGGGGGAGTAGAATCACGCCTGCCCAACCAACCTGGCTTTGATCAGAATAGATGGATGGGGAACTTGGGGAGAGAGGGTCAGTGACCTTGTTTAGCTTACCTGCCCAGGCTAAAGACATTGGGTAAATAAAAATAATTAACTGATACAAACCACTATTTATTGAACACTTTCCAAGTGTCAGGCATCCTGCCAAGTCATTCTCATGCATTGCCTCACTTCATTGCCATATTGATTGAAGTGAATTATCTCTTATTTCACAAGTGAGAAAATTGAAGCTCAAAGAAGTTATACTTGTTAATGGTCACACAGCCAGTAAGTGCCAGAGCCCTGATCGAACCCAGGTCTGTCTGCTTGCAAAGTCCCGTCTCATCTGTCACATCTAAGAATATGACCTTATACAGGCTTCTGCCAAGAGCTGAAGCTCTTCTTACCCTTACATATCCATATCCAGGAGGTCCGGAAGCTGTTTGAAAAGTTTGTTAATAATAGTAACCTCGGACAACTCACTTTTCCAAACACCAAACATAAAATAGAGTCAGTGAGGGGCTCGGTGGCATTGGTGTCTGATATTGTTCCTTTGATTTGAAGTGCTTTATATCAAAAGTCGAGGACTGAGGTCACGTCTCTAATGCCTCATTATATCCTCAATGTCTTATACCTAGTTCTTCAATAAATGCTGAAGAATGTAATGCTTAGTGAAGGACCTTATGATTGCTGGAACTTTTTCCAAAAGTTCCATCTTCTTGAAACTTTTGGAAAATAACATGATATACAGCTGTTTTAGGACATAATAACGTATCAGGAAAAAATTGGCTATAATTTGTTATTGAGCTAATCTGTGATTTAAAATAAAATGGTATTACAATCAGATATCACCTACCACCTGTCAGAATGGTTATCATCAAAAAGTCAACAAAACGTGTTGGCAAGAAGGTGGAGAAAAGGGAACCCTTGCGCACTGCTGATGGAAATTCAGATCAGTGCATCACTATGGAAAACATAGTAGGGAGGTTCTTCAAAAAATTAAAAATGGAACTGCCTTATGACACAACAATTCCACTTCTCAGTATATAATCTGAAGAAATCCAAAACACTAATTCCAAAGAATATATGCAGCCCTATGCTCACTGCAGCATTATTTATAATAGTCAAGATATGGAAGCAACTCAAGTGCCCATCAGTAGGTGAGTGAATAAAAACGTGGTGGTATATACAATGGAATACTGCTCAGCCATAAAAAGAATGAAACTTACCATTTGCAACAGCATGGATGAACCTAGAGGGTATTATGCAAAGTTAAATAAGATAGAGAAGGACAAATACCAAATTATTTCACTTACATGTGGAATCTAAAAAGCAAATTAAACAAACAAAATAGAAATAGATACAGGGATCAGACAGATGGTTGCCAAGGGAGGGGAGTTGGATGGTTGGGTGAAAAAGGTGAAGAGGCCCTGACTGGTTTGGCTCAGTGGATAGAGCATCAGCCTGCAGACTCAGGGGTCCCAGGTTCGATTCCGATCAAGGGCATTTACCTTGGTTGCGGGCACATCCCCAGTGGGGAGTATGCAGGAGGCAGCTGATCGATGTTTCTCTCTCATCGATGTTTCTAACTCTCTATCCCTCTCCCTTCCTCTCTGTAAAAAAATCAATAAAAAATATTTTTTTAAAAAAAGAAAAAAGTGAAGAGATTAATAAGAACAAATGGGTAGTCACAAAATAGTCATGGGGATGTAAAGCACAGCATAGGGAATATATAATAGTCAATATTACTGTAATAACTGGTGCTCTCCCTCCTGGGAGCATGCCCATGCCTTTCTCTTCCATTCCCTTTTCCCTCCCCTCCTTTCATGGCCCCAGGCATGTTACCATTAGCTTCCTCACTCCCAAGCTCCAAGGGCCCTTCCTTTACCTCTATAACTTGTGTCCTAAGCCCATTTCTTCTAGGAATTACTTTTCCTATCTCTGTAATTACCCAATACATGTTTTCTTACTAAAAAATTATAACAACTATGTACAATGCCAGGTGGGTATGTGAAATATTGGGGTGACCACTTTGTAAAGTATGTGATTATCTAACCACTATGCTGTTCACCTGAAACTAATACAAAATGATATTTAAAAAAATATTATAAAGTAAAATGGTATCTAAATGAAAGAAATGATTTGAAATGAAAGAGTAAACATTTACAAAATAATTATCCAGCTCACCCTCTTTATTGTTTAGCAAGGTAACGGCTCTGGAGGGAACAAATGGCTGGTCCAAGGCTCCTACTCAAGTCTCAACAGCAGACTCACCTGCTACTTCATGAAGGTTACAGAAGCCACTCAGGTTCAGCCTAGATATTTGGGATTTGCTCTCTCCTTCAAGCTGTACCTGTCACCAGGTTCTACTCCCTAAGTGTCTCTTGAGTCTGTCCCTTTATTCCCTTTCCCATTGACACTGCCTATTTCCCCATAGTCCAAATTTCTCCTCTGGGCTATCGCATGAGTCTCTGTGCTCCAATGCACTCTGCACACTTGGGTGTGATATTTCTAAGATGAAAGATGGTGCTGCCTCCGAGGCTCCTGGGAGGCTAGAGCAGCTTGCCCAAGAGAACTTGCTGTGATAATGGCAATGTCCAACATGGCAGCACTTGAAATATGGCCACTGTGACTGTGGAATAAAGCTTTAAATTTTACTTACTTTTAATTAATTTAAATGCTTGCATGTGGCTAATGACTACTGTATTGGGCAGTGCAGGTCTGGAAGGACATGCAAACTGCTTAGCATGACCCACAGTGCCATTCATTTTGCCCCTATGCCCCCTTCTCATCTTCATTTTCTAAAGCTGACCCCGTCACACTCTAAGCCCCAATAGAACCGTTTGCCTTTTTTTTTTTTTTAGATGCACACATTATGTTCTTTCAGGTTTTTTCTTCTTTCCTGGTCCCCCCCCCCCCACACTCCAACTCCCCACCTTCCTGGAATCCCCTCTCCTGCTTCATTTGCCTGACAAAGTTCCTACTCAGTTTTCATGACTCGATTGAAATTGCCTTTTCCTCTGGGAGGCTTTCCTGAACACCCTCAGGTTGAATTCATATTCCTCCTCTGGGCTTCCACCAGGGCCACTACACAAGTCAGGGGCCACCATTGACACTGGAGTCCATATGATGACACCTTCTGGATTTGTGCAATGCACAGTATATGCAACCTTCATGGGTCAAAGTCCAAACTTAAAAAAAATATATATGTTGCTATTCTGATATCATACTTTTACTCAGTTCATTCATTGGTTCGTTCATTGGTTCGTTCATTCATTCATTCATTCGGCACCGGGCTTGGCTTGCATATAACTGTTGTCATTTGTTCCTATATCTTACTCCTATGCCACTCTGTGCCACTGTGGGGAGTCACCTTGTTCCTAAGACCTGGCTTAGTGCCTAGCACATAGTGTAAACTCAAATTTCAGTTATCATGCTGTAGTAAATGTGAGTAGTTGCATAATGTACAAACTTTGCTGCTAGCTATTCAGTCCACAAATCACTATGTAAATATTGGTTGACAGCATGATCAGTGAACAGTTATGCCACTTGTTTTAAATCTGTTGGTTATTGATTATTATGCATCTGTTATTCAGTTTATGCAGAAAAGCACCTGGGTGGGGTTGCCTCCTTGCCTCCCCAATGTTAAACCCAGGTGACCTTTTATGTAAATGATTATTCAAAAGCGGGAATTGGCCAACAAAGATGAAAGTGCAGCAAAGAAATGAAGAGTGATGACATGAGAAGTGAAATTGATGTGATTAGAAGATTGGAAAATGGTGACAGCAAAGCAAAGATAGGATGAGATCAAAACCTGCATGAAGCTATGGCACAAACTGAATTGAAAAAGTCCGATGAATATGAAAGCAAACTAATGTCCTTCAACGTCTTGTCGTTTAAGTTGCACTAGGAACAGAAAGCTGCTTATGGTTGAAATGGAGCATTTACTTCTGCTTCGGATTACATGCAGCGTGGCAGTAACTTGTAGTGCCCTATACAAATAACTTTGCAGGGTTTGAATCTCATATGATTGGAATTAGAGAAAAGATAGGTGGCCATCAGAATATTAATACTACCACCATTAGAGAGACTCTATATGAGGTCCGAGGAACTTAGTGAAGGTGGACTTGGTGGTATAAATGAGGAAATTGGTTGTGAAAAAATGAGGAAGATGTCTCAGAGAAAGTGACATCAGCAAAAAAACCCAACCTTGACATTAAAGGTCCTCTTTAGAGATATTTCACAACATTGAAAGTGCAATGGATAAAATGTTGGAAAGACCAAAAGAGCAGGAAAATTCACCAAGGCATATAAATGGTGTTCACTCTGTATTGTGAATTATATAATTACATAGAAAAAGAAGCAAGGCCCTAGCTGGTTTGGCTCAGTGGATAAAGCATTGGCCTGGGGACTGAAGGGTCCCGGGTTCGATTCCTGTCAAGGGCATATGCCAGCTTGATCCCCGGTAGGGGGCATGCAAGAGGCAGCCAATCAATGATTCTCTCTCATCATTGATGTTTCTATCTCTCTTCCTCTCCCTTCCTCTCTGAAATCAATAAAAATATATTTAAAAAAAAGAAAAAGAAGCAAGCACTATTCAAACTATTCTCGTTAAGATGTGTTTTGTTTGTTATTTTTACAAAGAAATAGAACACATTAAATCTCAGCATTCCTAACGTTTTAAATAACAATGTACTATATAAATATTAGAGTGACTATTTTAAAAATATCCGTCTATATTTATAACTTACAGAGGATTTTTAATGTTTTGACAAAAAATTTAAAGGTCACAGAACCATCATAATTTTTCCAACTTACTATTTAGGTCACTTTGAGTAGTTTCAGCTTTGCACAGTCATGTTCATGGTCCTGTGCTGTGATGCAAAGTGAGAGTTGCCCGTACTTCCTCATGAAAGAGTACATATCAGACTCTTGTTTTAAATTGTGATAAAATATGCATAACATAAAATTTACTATTTTCACCATTTTAAGTGCACAATTTAATGCATTTAGTACATTTACAAGATTGCATAACCATCACCACTATTCATCTCCAGAACTTTTTCATTCTACTAAACTGAAATTCTATGCCCATTAAACATAGCTCACCATTGCCCTTCCCTCCCCTGGCTTATGGCATCCACATTTCTACTTTCTATCTCTGGGGTTGCTACTCTATAAGAGACTTAAGAGTTTTTCTCTCTGGAAAGTGGGAGCAGGGCTCAGAGAATACTGTTACTCTTCACTTTAGATCCTTCTCTACCATTTAATTTAAAAAAATCAGAAGCACATGACATTTAAAAATATATGTGGTTTTTGGAGAATTTGGAAGATCTGATCACATAGGATTGGGTTAAGTGTGGACAGTATGTGTGAAGGCACTAAGCTTGGAGCTGGAGGATGGAAGGCACAGGATACTTGCTACTTATATGGGAGTCAGAATCCCATATGCTCCCCTTTGGGGAGAGGGCATGGCAGTACCCGAGGCGGACAGGAGGGTAGAGCTCAAAGGCAGAGAATATGAGGTTGCATTAGAATTTGCTTTGGCGACCTATTTGGGGGCTGCTGCCTTCACTTTGGTCCCTTTCCAAGAAACCCAAGGCCTGGGGCTGCCTTAAGGCCACCTCAGCTTCCCATCTGCACTTCCAGGACTGTTGTCCTCCTCAACTGCCCACACCAGGTCTCAGGCAGCACACCGTGCTCAATCCCCTTCGTCAGAGAGTCCTTGTCCTGCTCTCCACCTCAGGACTCTGGCAATATGGTCACTAGTCATAACAGGTTCAGGTGATCTCTCCTGGACATATAGTTGCACTGTACATATTTAAAAAAAATTTAAGGACAACAACTTATGGCAAAGCATTGACACTTCTTTTCCAGTGTCTGTGGCAGACACTTGCTAACCGATTCAAAACTCCTTCTGCTGAGTCCAGAAACGGCCTCAAAACCTTCTGTAAAAAAAAAAAAAAAGTCTTCTCTCAATAATTTGGAGTTGTAATGAAACCTATTTGCCATCCCTGTGCCCAAGGGGTGACCTTCTCGGTCCAAATTTTAGGTGTTGTGGCAGGGATGTGAAAGGCAGACCTTGTGGGACCTCTAAACTCATGCTATTGGCCTTGCACCTGCAGAGCTTAAGCACCTGTGATCCTTTCCCAATCTGAGGGTAGAAAGGTCACCGTGTGGAAACTCAGCGAAAAGGCAGGCCTCGGTTCTGCCACTATAGCTAAGCCCCAAGACTGTGACATGCATCCTGGCATCTTCCCATCTTCCATGTATCTTCTGGAAGGAGCAAGAAGACTTGTAGTCTAAGTTACAGCCATGAGGGTCCTGGAAAACTGGGCTATGTTGTGTCAATGCTCCCTCTGCTTCTGTTGGCCCTTCCTGTGAATTACTGAGTCCCAGTCCTTGCAGATCCCATCTGGAGGAGGAAGGCAGAGAAAATTTACCATAAAAAAAAAAAAAAAAAAAAGGAAACAAGAAATAGGAAAATCAGCCCAGCCAGTGTTGTTCAGTGGTTGAGCATCATCCCATGCACCAACATAAGAGGTCATAGGCAGGGCACATGCTGGGTTGCTGGTTCAAGCCCCAGTAGGGGGGCATGCAGGAGATGGCTGATTGATGTTTCTCTTCCTCCCTTTTTTAAATATTTTATTGATTTTTTACAGAGAGGAAGGGAGAGAGACAGAGAGTTAGACACATTGATGAGAGAGAAACATCGATCAGCTGCCTCCTGCACACCCCCTGCTGGGGATGTGCCTGCAACTGAGGTACATGCCTTTGACAGGAATTGAACCTGGGACCCTTCAGTCTGCAGGCCAACGCTCTATCCACTGAGCCAAACTGGTTAGGGCTCTCTTTCTCCTTTTCCCTTCCTCTCTCTCTAAAATCAATAAAAATATATTTTTTAAAAAAGGAACTAAGAAAATCAAATTGTGTGCTTTTGTCACAGTGGAGCATGTTGTGTTGGTAAGAGACCCGTGCTCTGGGGGGTTTGCCTTGGCTAGCTGAACAGGGTGAGCATTCCCAGTACCTCTGGCTACCGACTTCCTAGATCAAGCTGTGTGCACTGCACACTGTAGGCGAAACCATTAACACCCTCTCATTGGCAGTTTTAAATTTTGTTTTTTGGGGGGGTTTTGTTGTCCTCGGACTGGAGGTGCATCTTCCATAAGGGCCAGCCTTGGGAAGCCAGGTTCTGTCAATTCAGATGTTCATCACCCCTAAAGACAATAGTGCTGAACAACAAGAGTAGTAGCAATTACTAAGAGTTTACTATGTGCCAGGCACTGTGCTAAGTGATCTATAAACATGATCTCTCTTAATCCTTACAACTACCTGAAGAGGCAAGGACTCTCATTTTATAGAGAAGTTAAGATATTTATCCAAAGTGACTCCTCAGGGAAAAGGCGGAGCATGGATTTGAATCTATATGACTAACTCTAGATCCCTTAACCACTAGCCCACTTGAAAAAATGACTTTTCCCTGTAAAACTTTCAGTGATAACTCTGAGAACATGATGGGCCGCTGTGTGGTGGCTTATACTGGGGAGATATTCCAACCCTCTAAAAGTAGGCATCGGCTGTCAGAGTCCCTCCTCTCCCCTTCTCGCCTTCTCTCCCCTTTTCCTTCCCTCTATTTGCCTGTCTCCGGCTTAACTCCCTTCTCTGTTCCTCTCCTCCAAACTGCTGCTGGCCTGTGAATGGGACTCCTCACTCTGATCAGCTGGCCAAGGCAAGACCCTCAGAGCAGGGGCCTCCTGGCCCCCCACTCCTGAGTCCTCCAGGTGCAAGGACCCTGCCTCCTCCAGCTCCCACAGCCTGGTGACACCCAGCTGCCTGCTGGGTTCACAGCTCTCGGCCTGCGGCTCTGGTGGCTATAAGGACAAAGGGCAGAAGGGGCGGGCGAGGCCCCCTCCCAACAGTGGGAGAGGCAGGCCTGGCAGACCCTGTGGCCACACTCAGTGATTGCTGGGTCTTGGAAGTATTCGAGGCAGATGCAGCTGGTGGGAAGCAGGCCAGCAGCAGCCATGGCTTTGGAAGCCAGAGGAAGGAAAGGGCTGTTCCACTCTCCTGGTCTCCACACCCTCTGCAGCATCTCCTCTGAGCTGAAAGCGTTGCCCGTGGCCGCCCAGACCAGCCTCTACAAGTCATCAGAGCCTTTTGGCTTTGGGTTCCTTTCAGTTTCGCAGTCAGAAGCTGCTTCTCTCAGTTCTGCCGCTTTCCCATCAGCAGTAACTGGAAAGGAGACTGTAACGTGGGGAAAGTGGGGGTTTACTCTCCTTCCCATTCCATGGCCCAAGGGGCTCCCTATTTGTCAGGTCAGGATCTTTAGAAAGGGCTCTGCCTTAACTGCTGTGCTGGCCCCGAAAGATGGGAGCCCGTGAGGGCTGCAATGGCCAGTTCCCAGAGTGGCTCTACTGACCCCATGGCTCGGGCTGCTCCCAGGGCTGGGGGAGGCGCCGGAAGTCTGGTTTCCTGAGGATTAGGAAGGACTCTAAGAAACTGGCAGGGTGTCGTTGTCTGAGTCACATCCCAAGAGAATTGGGAAGAGGTCATTTTCTAAAACTCTTCTTCATAGAGAATTACTTTGCATTCAATAGGGAGACAGGAGAGAGTGTTAGGTAGGAAGTTAGTCATGTGTGGCTGGGGTGGGGCCTGCCCTGGGTCCGAACTGAGGCAGGATCCACATTGCCTTCAGACTGCCTCTCTATGGGCCGCCCAGCAGCAGGCAAGTTTGGAACCAGCCAGTTCTTGGCACAAGCTCTGAGGAAAACGACATAACCTCAATACGACCTTACTAGGACTCTGGACAAATTATAATAAAATTTGCATTGCAGTTTTGACGCCTCCCCGCCACCCTCTGCCCCCCTCCCCCAACCGGGTTTTTCTGTATGCATTGTGGGTAAGGGCATGCGCACAGGAAATATAGTTATATAACCCTTTTCTGTCAATCATCCCTGAATGCAAATGAAAGTCTCCAGCCAGAAAATCCCTCATTTAGACCATATAACCCAGGAGTTCGGAGCCATCGTCTCTCTGGACTGGCCCACTCCTCGCTTGCAGTGTATCTCTAATAAATCCCACTTTGCTTTCCTTTCATTTTCGTTGACCTTAAAAATCTTTTCTTCATTGACTAGAAGAGCCAAGGTTTCAGCTGGCAACACAAATCGTAACAGTAGTGGAGAGGGCGTGCTTTTCCAGGGATGCCTCACGGATAGGGACACCTGAGCCTTATGGAGGAGAGGATGGGAGGGAACAGTGGACATCCTGGTTCTGGTGGCGGCTGCTGAAGGATGTAGTTAAATCATCCTGATGACCTCGGCGCTGGGAGCTCCTTCCTCTACATTGACTTCTGCTCCGGAAGGGAAGGCTGTGGCATGTTGGTGGGGAGGAGGGGAGAAGAGGAGGAGGTGAGGGGACCTGTCCTGTTTTGAAGTAGGTTCGGAGCCCTGGGATGGAAATCAGAGAATTGCTGTTCTTAGTTGGCACAGGAAGGTGAGCCTACAAAGAGGAGATTATAAAAAGGGGATGTGCTTGCCCTAACCGGTTTGGCTCAGTGGATAGAGCGTCGGCCTGCAGAATGAAAGGTCCCAGGTTCCAGTCCGGTCAAGGGCATGTACCTTGGTTGCACATCCCCAGTAGGAGGTGTGTAGGAGGCAGCTGATAGATGTTTCTCTCTCATCGATGTTTCTAACTCTTTATCCCTCTCCCTTCCTCTCTGTAAAAAAATCAATAAAATATTTTTTAAAAAAGGGGGGATGTGCTTTACCAAGAACTGAGCCCCAAACCTTTAGGTGGAAGACCTGATAAGTGGTGGGAAAAGGCCTCAGGGTTGGCCTCACAAGCTCAGCTCAACCAGAGAGAAAAGTCCAGAGCTGACTCTGGAAGGGCTGCAATCAATAGGACTGTGAACTTCCAGTGAAAAGAGACAGTTGGCATTAAGGGTGTGAGAACAGTGAGAACCTTTCTGGCTGGGCCCAGCCAGATTGAGGCAGCTTTGCTTGAGAGCAAAGTGTTGAGTGGCCTGTTTCATGAGCCCCTTCTCTCTCATTTCCATTTCCTGAGTACTTAGTATGCCCCAGGCAATAATCTGCAATTGCATGCATTCTTTTACAAATGACCTCTGGGCATACTTACAGCCACCTTCTTCAAGTTCAGGGGGCAGAGGCCAAACTTACTGGGCAGCAGTGGAGCCCAGGCCAACTTGAGGTCACGGCCGACGTTTTCTTAAACATGAATATTAGTGACCCAGTGCATACTGTGAGGGACTCTGAAGCAATAAGACAGGCCCTGACCTCTGGGTGGGGTAAACATTCTCCTAGGAGAGAGAAGTCTCTGAGACTTTTTTTCCTTGCAGCAGCAGAGAGGACCTTCTTTGCTCCATGTACTTCTTTGAATCTGGAGAGAAGCAGTGGCAAGAAGGGGCTGGACTTGTACTAGGCATTGGAGGGGAGAGTCCTGCCCTGCCCTGGTTTTCACACATTCTAGCCTAAAACATCTAGACGGGGAAATAGCCACAAACTCTTCTGGTACATGCAGCCACCATCAGTGACATTTCAGACTCAGCTTTTTGGACACCTTCTCCCAAGAGTGCCCGCAAAGTCACTCTGTGAGCCTCTGCTGGCCCTTCCCAAGGATTGGGAGACCTGAAGTTACTCCCTACTCCGAGTTGGACTGGAAAATTGGAAAGTCAGGGGGAGGAGGACTCAGGCAGAGGGCCAGCTGTTATCATTACGAAGGAGACGAGATCCACGCAGTTTCTGACAGCCAAGAAACACCTGTTTCAGGGATGAATTGAGGGAAAATCTCGGTAACATGGCTGGAAAGATGACATTTCGTCAGATACCGACAGAAGTCAGCAGAATAAATTTGCACTTACGTTCTCATGGGTTCCTCTGGTGATTCATGAGCCAACCACAGGAAAAAAATGTGGGAGGGTTTCAAAAGTATTTCCTTTAGCAAATTCAGTTCCGCATGGAACAGGGCCTGAGAACGAGCATTTTAACAACACGGCGGCAGCAATATATGCTTTACTAAGTGAAAAGCGTTCAGATTTTAATAATAATAAAAAAAGAAGTTGACAAATTAGATGAGGCAGGCAGGGCGAGTCAGAAGGGCAAAACGGCTTGCAGAGTAAGCAGTTTGAAGATCTCTGTCAGGAAGAACAGGGTCTGTCTCAAAGTCTCCTAATGTGGGCCTTGTTTCAAGTATTTAGTAGGAGGCTAACTCCACCCTCTTTCCCACTTGGAGAGGGAGAGAAATGCAGTGTCAGGTCTGCAGGCTGGTGAAGGGAGAGACCTCTACCCTTGACTCATAAGAGCCCTCATCTTTTCTTTTAACAAAATTGTATGTATGTACAGATAGGAAAAAAAAGGCCTGGGGAAGCCGCCAGCTGTGCATGGTGATTAACTCTGCGTGATCTTACTTTTTTTTTTCTTAATACCCAAATGTATTTTTCAGAATTTCCACAAAGGATGCATGTTCCATTTAGAAGGAGAAAAGAAAACATTGTAAATACCTGTCAGCTGAAAAAATAACATTTATATAATACTCTAATTTATAAAATCCTTTTCACACCCATTCTAATTTAATCCTCTCGACAGCCGTCTCCTGATGATTGCTTCCAGTTGGGCTCCAGCACACACACCTCAGGAGGTTTAGAAACGTTCTCAAGGACACACAACCCCAAGGAGCTGAGCCAGAGGAGAGCCCAGCCTTCTCCCTGCAGCTTTCATAATGGTCAGGAAACTAGAATCTTGGGATGAGTGCGCTGGGGCTGCAGAAGGGAATCTGCAGGCAGGTTGAAGGAGAAAGCAAGGGAAATGCTAACTAACCTCATGCGAGGTGGAGGTTTGGCAGCTGCTGTTTGGATAACTGGAGTCATGATACTTCTGGTTTTGTTTGGGCCCCTGAAAAATTTCTGGGCTGAATAGAAAGTGCCCTCAGGAGACTGGTCCTCTGGAGCTCCTAGGAGCTGGGTTGGCTCTGCCTGGCTCACCTCTCAAGTTGAAGACAACTGGGAACTGAAAGGGACCTAGCCAGTCTCCCTCTGCCCAGCCTGCAGTGTGTGGGTTCTTGACTTCGTGCAGGAAAGACTATTTCACAATGCAAGTCCAGGCGATTTTTGAGAGTACGTCTATTAAAGCTGGGGACAGTCAAAGAAGGAAGGACTTAGGACAGACAAAGCAACTGGAGAACCTAGGCTGGGCTGCCCTAGATCTCTGGAAAGTAAAAATCTCAGTGACGGAAGTGAGCCAAGGCAGGGCTGCTGTCAGCTCACGGGAAGTCAGAGAGAAGGGGACCTTGGAGACAGGTTCAGAGTTTGGACAAGCTGCTGTTGTCCACTGCTCCCCTGGTTGCAAGTCTTGTGGAGTCCCTTAGAGTTTAGAAGATGCACGCCTGTTGGGGAAAGAAGAGGGGGAAGGGACGTGAGATCCCAGGAAGGAGAGCGAGCCTTGGGTCCTTTGTCTTGAGAGTTTTAAAGGCTGGGAGTTTAGGGGAGGATATCAACAGAATATTCATCAGCTTTGTGCTGATGCACCAAAATGAAATTTAGTCCCTTAACTTCATCTGTCAAGTGGCTGCAGCAATATATGCTTTACTAAGTGAAAAGCTTCCCAACTCCTGCTACCTATCTCCCTGAGTAGGGTGATTAAAACTACTTACCCTCTGGTTGGGGAGGAGAAGAGAAGGTAGGATTTTGCAATTTATTAGGTGGCTGTAAACTGCTTGCCTGGTTACCTATCTGTCTCAGTTTCTCTATTCCTCTTGTCCTGGCTTACTAGCCTGTCTCAATGCATGGCTCTACACATTCCTCCTTTCCTGGGCCCAAGGCAGAACTTTCTTCCTTGTGTGTGTGTGACCAGTGAGAGGCACAGGGTCCAGAGCTATCCGCTACCTCACACCAGGAGCCAGGACATGTCCTGTACTGCGGTGGGGGCTTCTGGACCAAGGCTGGCCTGTGAACCCATCCATAAGGAGTTTGGAGATGAGGAGGAGTGTGAAAGAGTTCTCTTCATCATGGATCATGATGTTCGGGGCATTCTCTCTTTCCACAGGTTAGAAATGGAAAGAGAGAGGCAAGAAGGGAGGGTGGAGAAGTGGATCATTGGCTAGAGCCATCTGCAGATGCTGACAGGACACTCCAGGTGGTACTCCCCATTCTCTGTTTGGGGCGGCCTTGCTGGGGTGAGGCTGATCATCTCTGTTCATTGATATTCACTAGCTAGAATTATTCTGGAGTCCAGTCAATTGGGAAGGATATATATATTTTCTTCTTAAGATTAAAGAAGTGGTATTTTGGGGCCATCTCCCATCAGATTGCAAAATTTAAAATTTTCAACAATCTTCATGAAATCATGAAGTGAATCATCATGCTGGTAGTTGAAATTGGTCATGATGAGAATATTCACACCATGGAGAATAGCAAGCACTACAAATCAGGGCTTCCCTCTGCCAGAGTGGTGGTTATTAAACATTTGCCTGCACACCCCTGGGAAGGAGTCCCATCTACCTCATGGTTTGGGGTTCACTATGGTCTTTGGAGGAAGATGATGACAACATGTGGGGTTTGGCTTGCTCTCTGTGATGCCATGATGGAAGTGGAGTCATCTTTGACTGTAGCTTTCTCCGTTTTGCTTTTCCTATACGTCAATCACAGAGGATGGGCGCGGCTGGAAAAAGACTGCCCATGTGCTGCATTTCTACTCTCTCTGGACCATGTGGCAGTGAGTACAATGCCCAGGGCACAGCCCAGTGCACAGGCACTGTAGGAACAGTTCAAGGGCGCTGAGGAAACAGGTATCACTTATTAGAGTTTTATAATTTTCCTGAATGTCGTCAGCAGAGGGCACTGCAGGACTGCTAGTTTGTGAGTTAATAGCTCCCTCTGATACCCTGTCTTTAAAAGGAAAAAAAATAATCATTAATTTGAATGAATTAGGAAGGGACCGAACTGAATTGGTGATTTTTCGGTAAAACACCAGTTTTGAAAACAAAAAATAGTAGCAGGGTTCAGTGCTAATAGTGAACTCTCTCTAGTAGTACTACATACCGTAGTACTTTACAATTTACAAAAAGCCTACATGGACTTGTGTAATTCTCACAGCAACCGTGCAAAGCAGGTGGAAGCATCACAATACAGTAGACACATGTGTGGGCTGTGGGGTCAGTGTCTGGGCTTCAAATCTTGGTTCTGTCAATTACCAACTCTCAGACTTGGACAGGTCACAAAGCCTCCCTGTGCTTTGGTATTTGTCCTTGGGCTTGGTGTGAAATGAGAAGATGCATACATAGCACTTCACAGACCGCTTTGCAGGTAATAAGCACTCAGCAGATGTTTGCTCTTACTATTCTTGTTACAACACCAGGCACCTGATCTGAGCCTGAAGGAAACATTGAAGGTCCTATCACTAGTAAGGGTAAAGGCAGGACACAAGTCCCACCTCTTCCAACCCAGGGTCTCTGCCTCTGGCCACCACCCATCCCCCCCGTTGTCACTGCTGACAAACCTCTCAGCCATGCTAGCAATGCTCGTCATTACAGCTGAAGTGCTTGAAAATGACTTCTTTAAAAATTCTCTCTTGAAATCCTATTTATGCTATTAATTGGCTTAGTAACTCATTTTTTTTATTTTAAATATTTTTAAAGAGAAAGAGAGGAAGGAAGAGGGAAATATATGTGTGTGTGTGTGTGTGTGTGTGTGTTTTGCTCACTTACTTACATTTTCTCCCTTTGGTTAGGGTATATATATATATATATATATATATATATATATTCTAATAAAAGAGTAATATTGAAATTGACCATTTCTATGGGACACCCAAGCCAAGCCCACCAGCCAATCAGAGCGGCTGTATGCAAATTAACCCAGCCAAAATGGAGGTCGGCAGTCACGGAACTAGAGTAAACAGGAGGCTTCCATTGCACTAGGAGTAAACTGTCTGCCTAGGTCAGCTGGGCCTCTCTCTGCTCCAGGCAACATAGTTGCAATTATAGAAGCCATGGAGCTGAAGCCAACAGAAGGTTTCGTTACCTGCTGAGGCCTTGGCTTAAAGCAACAGTTTCAATTGTAGAAGATAAATAAACCCCAGAAACCTATTTCCAGCCAGCCTTGCTAGGACGTTGGATCAATGGGAGCTGTGGGCAGCCTGAAAATGGCCCTCAGCCCCACACCCAGGCTGCCCAGGCACCCCAGAAGAGACCCAAAACCTGAAGGGGCTGTGGGCAGCCTGAAAACGGCCCTCAACCCCTCACCCAGGCTGGCCACACCCCAATGGGATGAGAGTCCACACTGGGGGACTTGGCCAGCCTGCAAACAGCCATCAGCCCCTTACCTAGGCTGGCCAGGCACTCCAGTAGGTGGATATCCCCTGAGAGGTCCCAGACTGCAAGAGGGCACAGGCTGGGCTGAGGGATACCTCAAGTGCACAAATTTTTGTGCACCGGGCCCCTAGTGTGTGTGTGTGTGTGTGTGTGTATATGTATATATATATATATATATATATATATATATATATATATATATATATATACATGTATATATATGTATATATATATATAGAGAGAGAGAGAGAGAGAGAAACATCCATGTGAGAAACACTTATCAGCTGCCTCCTGCATGACCCCTACCAGGGATGGAGCCCGAAACAACTTGGGCATGTGCCCTGACTGGGAATGGAGCCGGGAAACTTTCAGTGCACAGGGCGATGCCCAACCAACACATGGGCCAGGACAATAACTCATTTTCCTTAAAGATCTCATAGCTAGTTTAAGCCAGTGCTCTCCAGACCTCATGATTCTAAATGTGAACGCTCAAAATCAAGTAGGTGAAGCCTGCCATCATGAACTCCAATGACTTCAGTGCCAGCAAGTGTAATGAAAGAGAACTTGCGGGGATTCCTGCCCCATGTGACACAGGAAGTGGATATATGGCCAGGTATGGTCAGATTTGCTGAATTTTCCAAGAGAATCAAAGACTCCATATTTTTAAGTGAAATATCTCAATTAATAGATCTTGTCAACTAATTTTTAAATTTTGTGAAACTGTCGAAATCAAACATGTTTGTAAGCCACATCCACTCTAGCTACCAATTAGCAATCACCAGATCAGACTAACATGGGGGTGGGGGTGGGATAATCAAGACACAGGGTCTGTGTTCCCAGGGGTGACAAGAGTAATCCCACTTCAGTCTGGAGAGCCTTGTCTAAAGCCAGTGTATTTTGCTCACTTACATACTCTTCCTTTGGCTGGGGTAAGTGGCTAACTTCAGCCAGTTTTTGTTCTTTTTTTGAAGCATCAATTCCTTGTCTAGGTAGCACTGGAAGCTTTGAAGGGAGAATTGGAAGGGGACTTCTCTCTGGGGCCCTTATGGTGTGACTCTAGGCAAGTTTCAGCCCCTTTCTGCCCCCTTCCACCAACACACCCAATAAAGCTGGGTTTCCGACCTGTTAAGATCAGCAATGGCTATTGTTCTCCCCTTTGTTCAGAAACTTGCTTAGAGAAAGAGGCTCCAATTACTAAGTGCCAGACCAGGAGACCCCTCATGGGTCTGTATTAGATGCTCCCCACCCCCAAATTTTGAATATTATTTACATTTCTTCTTGTTCTTTGACATTCAAGAGTCGTTTGAATCATACCTACCTAAGGTGTAGTCCATGCAGTGAGGCGAGGCAGGGATAAGAAGTGTGTCATTTGGGTCCTCTGAGAAGCAGATGCCAAGACAGAATTAGGCATGCAATAATTATACTGGGGAGAACACCTGGGAAGGATAAAGGGGGAGAGAGGAAGGGGAGGAGAGGAGAGCCTTCAGGCAACAATGCAGCCTGACACTTGCCAAAGGATGGAGGACAAGAACCTCAGACCATAGCACAGCTCCAAGAAAGTCTAGGCCAGGCTGCTGAGAGCCGGCATTAGTACCCCTGCTGGCCTCAGTGTGAATGCTGCAGGGATCCTGAAGCTGCTGTGGCTGGAGGCTGTCAGCTCACTGCACACCTTGCAGTAGGTTTGCTCTCAAAGGGAGGTTTGAGCGGAACTCTCTTATGTATGCCACAATCTGCAAGATTTTCGTGATTCCATAAATGTGTGGTGTTACTTATTTTGATACAAAAAGAGGGAGCAGCGTGTGGGGGTTCAAACTTAGTCCTAGGTGTGTGACTCCACTATTGTGCTTGGTAAGGAACTAAATTTCCTTATCTGTTCAATAAAAATAGTGAAAGTGACTCTTCTATGGAGTTGCTGTGGGAGTCAGAGAATGTATGTCAACTGCTTAGCACAGTGCCATGGGTACCTTAGCACAGTGCCATGGGTACCTGAGCACAGTGCCAAGGGTACCTTAGCACAGTGCCATGGGTACCTGAGCACAGTGCCATGGGTACCTTAGCACAGTGCCATGGGTACCTGAGCACAGTGCCAAGGGTACCTTAGCACAGTGCCATGGGTACCTGAGCACAGTGCCATGGGTACCTTAGCACAGTGCCATGGGTACCTGAGCACAGTGCCAAGGGTACCTGAGCACAGTGCCAAGGGTACCTGAGCACAGTGCCATGGGTGCTGAATAAATACTTTTACTTTGGAATGTACTATGAGATGAAATATCCAATAACCTTTTCTTTGACTTTTAGAGGTCTTGTCTTCTAAAATGACATTGTTAAGGTGAGTCTGGTCAGTAGGTCAAGTGAAGTTGCATTCCTGGACAACGGCCATCTACATCACTCTCCTGTCAACTGTGTGAGGCAGGTTCTATTATTATGTCATTTTTACAGATGAGCAAACTAAAGCCCAGGAGGGTCTTGGCGATTTGCTGGAGCAAGTAATTCAGGTATGATTAATCAGGTCATTGCAATGCATCTGCTTGGTTCAGGGATGGGCAGAGACCCAATGAGAACCACGGAGATAAAATGAGACTGGCCAAAGTAGCTGCAAAGATGTTTAGCTTTTTATTAATGGGTTTGAACCAGGGAGGGTATGAAGCTGGTGATGCTCAAACTTTGTCTTACCTCCACAAAACTCAGGCCCTTGAGGAGCAGAAATAGTTGACTGGCTAACACAATACTCATTCAAACCTTTTCTCCCATAACTGCTCTGGAGGAGGTTGCTAACTTTCCTGCAATACACACCCCCGACGCTTCATATTAGAAACAGAACTCCCCAAGTTTTAGCTAGACATGTGGACACCCAAATTCTGCACTTCCCAGGTTCTCTTGCAGCTAGTTGTGATCATGTGACTAGATTCTGGCCAATGGAATGTGAGCAGAAGAGAAGTAGAAGTGATGAGTGCAATTTATGTATCACATCCTCCTTGCTCTTCTCCTTTCTCTCCTCCTGGCTAGGAAATGACTAAGTGGAGCAACCAATCAGACACTGTGAATGAGAGGCACAGGCATCCCACATTTCTCCATTCTATGGAGAAAATAAAACTAAAACAAAACCTGCTTCTACTGTAGGGTCTAGAAAAACCTAAAAACATGATTTCCTAGCCTCCTCACTGGACATGTGCATGTGACACTGATGTGTCCAATCAATTGGAAGCAGAGATCAGCTGGGGGCTTTGGAGAAGGATTTGCATTTCTGAATAAAAGAATCAGATGCAACTATTTCTTTTTTCTGCTTCGAATGCCTGGAGATGGAGTAGTCCTCCTGTGACCCTAAAGAGGTTGGAGGAGAAATGAAAAGGCTGGGTTCTTGATAATATTACTAAGCTGCTGTGAGAATAAGCTTATTCATGTCATTTGTGCCTGTTCTTATTATCTGAGAAAAATAAACCTATCTCTGGATTTCTTATGTGAGAATAACAAATTACACTTTGTTGAAGTCTCCAGTAGCTGAGTTTTGTCTTATTGCAGCCAAAGCACCAATACATCAGTAGAACATGCTGAGATAAGGTGCAGATGTTGATGATGTCATCTGGTGTCCTGAACACAGCTGTGCCTGAGACTGTCCCAGACCCCTTGACTTTCCATTTCTAAGAGACAGTAAGTTTTTTTCTGCTTTAACAGTTTAGGTTGGGTTTTCTATTGCCTGAAATGAGAAGACTCCTGATACAACTATTAGCAAATAGCCAAGTAGACTGGTTGAGTTTTCACCTCCTCTCAGTCCCTCCTCCAAATTTTGAAAAAAAAAAAATGAGTGAAATAAAAGAGAGGAAGGAAAACAGAAAGAGATAAAGAAAAGAATAACAAACAGTAGTTAGATGAGCTCAATGAACAGAAGAATTTTGTTTTTACAGTTCCTTGTTCAGAAACCTCGGTCCTACTTTCCCTCTGACTCGTGAAGTGACATGACCCAAGTTAGTTAATTTGTGTCCTGAACCAATCCAATTGTTCTCCTGGGCTACCCTTAAGTCCACGGGCCATAACCTTCTTGTACTTACTGATCTCCAGCGTTTTCTTCACTGTGAGAACAGGCCGTTTAGTCCAACCTTGGTGCAGACCAACATTAATAAGCAATTGCCATAGGGAGATAATACAGGAAGAAAAATGGCTAAAAATACACAGTGAATCACAGAAAATTACATCTCTTAAAACCTACAGTGTATTCCTATCCCCATAGCAACCCCTGGCTAGTAAAGACAGAGCTGATTTATTACAGGCTTTCCCAGCACTCAATTCTACCAGAAGCACATCTGGCCTGTGGTACCAGCCCCAGAGAGGGGAGGGACAGGGACATCACAGGCCCAGTGTTTCTCTCTTCCGTCCTTTCAGTGGTGTTCTGTGGTGAGGAAAGTTGGGTTCCTTCAGTACAACCTAGAAAGCCACTTTTTTGAGATGACTGTTTCTCATTTCTGACAAAATATCCTGTGTTGTTCCTATACAAATGCCTGCAACAGCAGAGGGCTGACTTCTTGAAGGAGTCAGTGTGAATGAGGGACTAGAGATGGTAGGTACCAGGCCAGTCTGAATAAATGAAGAGTTCCTCCCTTCTACTTTCTTTTCCTTTCTCTCCCCTCTCTATCTCCTTCTCTCCTTCCCTGACTCTTTTTTCTCCCTGGCTGTTTCCTCAGTAGGTCCCCTGTGAAATGGACTGGCATCATCTCGGGACTAGGAGATGCGATTGGGGATCAAGCCTTGATTTACCAAATGAGTCTGCTATACAGAGAGACAATGAAATGTATGCAAATACACATTTCGTTATCCCATTGGAACTCTAAAGTTCATTGGCATATAATGTGTGTTTTGTTATAAAACTAAAAATGAGATTCTTGAATGCCATTTAAACTTTCCTGATTTGGAGAAATATTCTGGACCAGGGTTCTAGAGCATCCTTTCTTAAAAAATAGCACTGTCTGAGAAATAAATGAATGGGACTAAATTACACTAAAAAGCTGCCGCACAGCTAAAGAAACTGCCAACAAAACAAAAAAGAAAGCAATCAAATGGGAGATGACATTTGCAAACAGTAGTGCTGACAAAGGGTTAATATCCAAACTCTATAAACAACTCATACAACTCAATACGAAACAAGCAATCCAATTAAAAAATAGGCAGAGGACATGAATAGGCACTTCTCCCAAGAAAATATACAAATGTCCAACAGAATATGAAAAGATGCTCAATTTTATTAGCTGTTAGGGAAATATAGAGCACAACTCCAATGAGATAGACACCTGGTTACCCTTCAGAAGAGCCTTCCAGGGACTGCACAGGCCCCTCTGGACCTCTTGCATGGACTCTGGGTCGGCCACGGCTCTCTCATCCCCTTTTCAGTCCCAGCTGTCACAGTCCAGCAGGCAAGAGATGGCATGGGCAAACAATTTTCTGGGAGGACTTTGGCAAAGAGACTGTTGACAGGTGTGAGAGTAGGGGCAGACAGCCAACCAGGGAGGTGGCACCCTGGAAACGGAGACCACCCAAGGTCTCAAGGGCGCTGGCCACATGATCATGGGAGAGTGGGCACGTGGACAAGGGGCGGGGTCACAGTGAAGATTGAAAGGATGTGGTCAGTAGCCTCCAGAAGCTGAAAGGGCAGGAAGGACCCTCCCCTGGAGCCCTCTGAGGAAGCACAGCCCCAGACACCCTGATTCTGGCCCCAGAACGGGAGGGCACGTGTTCCTGTTTGTTTAGGCTAGTCTGTAGTCATCATAGCAGCAGGCCCAGGAAATAGACCCTCCTTTTGGGGCTTTGATCAGGTTCTGGGAACAAATGAGACCTGGATCTCTGCTTTCTAGAGCACCTGGGTTGATAGGAGTTAGCAACTGGGTTACAGTACCCATATTCTAGATGCCAAAACTGAAGCTCAGAGAGGGGGAGCAGAGGTCCCTACCCCCATCTCATCTCTCCCTCAACTCAGCCCAGCTCACAGGCGGCTTCCCCAGCTGCCACCTGGTTGCCATGGTGTCTTCTTCCTCACTCCCTCTCTCCAGCTTCAAAGCCTTCTTTTGTGCAGGTAGGTGGGGGCCTCTCCCTGGCCAGGCAGCCAGGAGCAAAGGATGTCAAGGAAGCAGAGGGTCCAGGTAATGGGTTCTGGGACCCCAACCTCACCCAGCAAATGTCCTCAACTTGGGCTCCACCCCCCGCCCACAGTTCCCAGACCAGGCCAGCTATTTCCTGCCTCCCTGCCTTCCCACATGCAGTTCCCTCCACCTTGAATGCCCTTTCTCATCCTTCAAATCCCAGCTCGGCTTAACTCCACTGGAGAACCTTCCCTAAGTCACTTAGTGCTCCCCCTGCATCCTGCACCACCCCGGTCACTGTTGTTTTCTGGATGCTCTCATGGGGCTGTGAGGTCTTGGGGATGTTAGCTTTGCCTTTGTACCCCAGCCCTTGGCACAGACAGGTGCTCAGTAAATCCGGAAGGAAGGAGGGAGGGAGGAAAAGGACAAAGAAACACCTCTCCTAGGATTGAAGAGGATCTGGATTGTGAGCACCTGGCACAGGGCTGGGCACGGAGCAAAGCCCACTCCTTCCTGCTGCCTCCACTTGAGCCTGGGCTCCAGCACCTTCTGCCTCATCCGATTTGGAGCCAGCTCACGGGTCAACTCCATGCCCACAGGCCTGTGTCTGTTGCCCATTTAGATGCCAAGGTAATTACACTAGGATGCAGATGTGCACTTGACTTCATAAGAAGCTGGTGTGTTTGGGAGAAAGGCCTCCATTCTCAGAAATCCTAGACTGTGCAAACTTGCAAGGGCCTGAGCAGGAGTTTTCACACTGAATACTTCCTGCAAACAAAGCCTTACCTGAAGCCATTATATAAAACAGATGGAAACTAAGCTGCTTGTGGTGAAGTGCTTGTTTAAGGCTACTAGGAGATGGGGCCAGAGTTCCTTTTCCCCTGTAGCTCTGGGTCCTGGGGAGATGGGGATTGGGGTTGGTGCTGGCAGTGGGATGGGGCAGTCAAGAGAGAGGGAGAGCGCTGGGGAGAGTCCATTTACTAACTGGTACAGAAGGGCTTCAGTATCTTCAGAACTGCGTGTTCATGCCAGTGTGGCTGGGCTAACAAATTCATCTTTCACAGCAAGAAGTCAGTCTATACAAACAAAAATGAAAATATGTCCTTGGAAAAGATCATAATGACTTCAACCTTTAAAGTTCTCACAGTTTCTTCTTCTTTTTTTAATCTTGAAGGGATATTTTAAGGGAAATATCTCTTGTCTGTAGGAAATATTTATATGAATTCAGCAATTCTATCAACTTTTCTTTTGTGAAATTCAAGAAAAATTAATTTTAAAATTGTACCCGAAATATGATTGTTATGGTTTTATAAAAGTATCTCTACTCATCTGTTCATTACTCATACTTCTCTTTTTGTATTTGCATATTAAGTTGTCCAAAATGATGTTCATCTAATGTTATTGGTTATTCTGGCTAGTGGGATTGGGGTTGTTTTTTTATTTCCATCTTTGGGATTTCAGTATGTTTTACTGAATTCTTTATAATGAGCAGATGCCAGTTAAAAAAAAAACTACAATGAGATACCATGTCACACCTGTTAGAATGACTATAATAAAAAAGATAAGTAATAAAGAGTGTTGGAGAGATTGTAGAGAAACAGTAACCCTCATTCACTGCTGGTGGGAATGTAAACTGGTGAAACCCTCATTCACTGCTAGTGGGAATGAAAAACAGTATGGGGTTTCTGAAAAACTAATAGAATTACCATATGACTCAGTCACCCCTCTTCTGGATGTTGACCCCAAAATTTTGGACACATTTACTTGCAAGGATATATGCACCCATATGTTCATTGCAACATTATTCATGGTGGCTAAGACATGGAAACAACTGAAGTGTCTTTGATAGATGATGGGTAAAGAAGATGTTATATATGTAATGGAATACTATTTAGCCATAAGAAAAGATGAAGTACTGCCATTTGTGACAACATGGATGTATCTTGAGAATATTGTGCTAAGTGAAATAAGTCAGACGGAAGAAGTCAAGAATCATGTAATTTCACTTGTATGGGATATAAAACTGAAAGCAACAAATGAACAGGCCCTGGCCTGGTATCTTACTTAGTTGGTTAGAGTGTCATGTCGATAGACCAAGGTTGCAGGTTCAATCCCCAGTTGGGCATATACAAGAATCAATCAATGAATGCATAAATAAGTGAAACAACAAATGGATGTCTCTCTCTCAAATCAATAAAACAACAACAACAGATGAACAAACAAAACAAACAAGCAAAAACTCATAGACACAGACAACAGTATGATGATTACTAGAGGGAAGGGGGGTGGGGTAGTAAAAGGTAAAGGGGGTCAAATACATGGTGACAAAAGAAGATTTGACACACAATATAGGCACCAATGCAGTACACAGGTGATGTATCATGGAATTGTACACTTGAAACCTATGTAATTTTATTAACCAAATGTCACCCCAATAAATTTAATTAAAAAGAAAAAGTATTAAAGGTAAAAAAAAAAAAATAGTCCTGCCTGGACATGTCAAGAAGACAAAGAAGACAGCTAGAAGGAGCTCCACTGGCCAAATCAGGGACAATCTGAAATTCAAAAAAATGATAGCAGTGTTTTATAGCCCATTGACTAAAATAAGAAATATAAGTTTATACTGACATAAACAAATAAATGAATGGAGGAAAAGAAAAAGCCCCTTCTTACAGTAAAATTCCAACTAATAAATGAAGAAGTAATGATGGAATTAAATCATCATTTGGCAGCCTTTATAGTAATAACCGAGTCCAGCAAAAAATGATCAATGAGTGTGTAAAACCAGTGAGTAAAAGGTTTGGTGAGAAACAGTGTATTTATATAATCTTAAAGTATTTTCTCACAAAATACCTATTGATTTCAAAGAGAAAAATAGTAACTCT